>WWET01004844.1:60824-70941 GCA_011038615.1 Limnodynastes dumerilii
TGAGAAAGGCAAGTCAAATGCTTGGTTGCATAGGGAGAGGAATTAGTAGCAGAAAGAGAGAAGTAGTGATGCCCCTTTATAGATCGTTGGTATGACCTCACCTAGAATACTGTGTTCAGTTCTGGAGGCCATATCTTTAGAAATACATAAATACATTAGAGAGCAAAGAAGAGCAACTAAAATGGTACATGGCCTGTGTCACAAAACATATCAAGAAAGGCTAGAGGAACTAAACATGTATAGCTTGGAGCAGAGAAGGGAGAGGGGGGGATATGATAGCAAATTTTAAGTGTTGTGACCGACTAGAGGAGGGTGGCATTTTTTAGAGAAAGAGGTGTAATAGAACACAGGGTCATGCATTTAAACTGGAGGGTGGTAGATTCTGAGGAAATGTGCAGAAAAATTACTTCACTGAGAGGGTGATAGATAAGTGGAATAGCCTCCCATCTGAGGTGGTTGAGGCTAACACAATAGAACAGTTTAAACATGCTTGAGATAAATATAATGATATCCTAAATCTCAAACTAAATTGAAGGTAAATAGAGTCTACTCAGTATAATTTTAAATAAACAACTAGGCAGACTAGATGGGCCATGTGGCTCTTATCTGCCGTCACTTTCTATGTTTCTATGACATCTTGGGCATCTACTAGGGGCCTGTGGTTATACTTTTTTTTCTGGATACTATCAAGAAGTGTTAGTCAATTAATAGCCTAGCACTCCCATAAAGACTCAAACTGTGGGCCACTCTTGAAAGCGATTAGCAGGCCAGGGATCTCTAAACATGATTCCCTTTGTTACTATATAGACTGAAGCAAGTTTCATTCCACAAAGGCCCCACAGTGAAAAAAACTCTTAACATCTAGGACAACATCAACAGGAAACATCACCTCTCCCCTCTAGACCCAATATAGAACCATCCACTTTTTGGCCCAGGGAATAACTTGGTTATGGCAAGGGCCTAGTGAGCAACCAGACTTTATTAGTTCCAACATTTTTAGAAACATAAGCAAAGTATTCCTTACCCACAGCTAAATGCCACTAGTACCTGCAGGTCTACCATGTCATTTCTACTACTCTTTTCCCCTGGTGCTCTTAGACCACTTACCGAAATAAAGCCTACAGACTATCCAGACTATACCACAAACTTTCAGCCCAGGAGATGGCATGAATGAACATAAATTAAGCTGAATGAGAGCAACCTTTAGATGGTAAGAACTGTTTAGATATCCACCCTAGGGTTGCAAAGCACTTTATTAGTGTAGCCATTCAAGAAACCTCCTAAAAGGTCTACAACAAGGTAGTATATAAACCCAGAGTGACTGCATCTTATTTATCTTCAAAGCGCCGACCAGTGTTCGATCATTTAAACACATTTGGTGGGTCTTGAAAGTGACCGCATTGTTTTGGGGTGAGGTTATAGTGCATACTCCCCCTCCTTATGTCTTCTGTAAATTCATCTCTCCCACTTTGTGTGTTAGCTCACATGAGCAGAGGTATCTCAATCCTAGTGTTGGTCCATCCTCTATTACTCCCCCTCCTCACTTAATACCCTCTTGTCCCCCTCTGCTACACTTTTACCCCCATTCCCACCTGGTGGTTCCCTCTCAACCTCTCACCGCACTCTATTCTCCCTCCTCTTACAAGCTTGGCACCTCGCTTTTTGTCTTCCGTTCTGTGATTGCTTCACTTTATTGTATTTTTGTGATAACATTATATCTATATTGTATTTTATTGTGTACTATTGCTGTCCATCCCTGCTATGTATGTCTGTCCTGTATTTTGTGTCGCCTTATAAATAAACGATAATAATAATAAATTATTACCAACATCTTAAGACTTAAAGTTACCTTTTCCTTTTCCCACCTTCTATATGCTTCTGTGGAAAACATGGACAAATTTGTGCTCGCAACTTGAAATGACCTGAAACCCCCCCAACCCCGCCCCATACTGACCACCTTTATTCTCTTACATGAACTATGCCACTAGCTTCCAAATGAGCACTGTTATCATGTTCTAAAAATACTGTCCCAAATCTCACCTCCCTACGCTCTGTCACAACATACTGAGTATTTGTCCATTTATTCCCAGGATATTGGCATAAGAGATACCATCCATCATCCCCAGTTTTGTTTCCATACTTTTCCACCACCTCACTGCTCAATCAGTTCATGATGGCCTTAGACTCTACCTGTAAAAGTGCAGCAACATTACTTCTCTCTGCTTTTATTAAAATGCATATGCATAAAAAAACAAACAATAATATATTCTAAAGTTATTTCTAAGCACAAAAAGGTATATCTTTTTAATCTTATCCCGAGTCTATTTGCCTCTGAAGTGGCAATATATTGCATATTTAATGGAAAGAAAAAAATAGAAAAGGTATACATTTTTTCTTTTTACAAAAATAAAAAAATATGCATTGCAGTTATATACTGTTCCCATCTAAAGTAAAACTTGGAGGCTTAGGACTCTTCAGGTGTTTCCCCCACATTGCTCTGTCGTGTGATCCTGGCTTTACGGCCTAGTTGTTCTACCTCCTGCAAACGCTTGGATACAAGTGCTGCCTCCTCAAGTTCTGATACAGATTGTGACTTCACACAACCACCCTTCAAGGCTTCAAGGGGCTGCAGGGACACAAGCTTCTTTTTTTGTCTTGACATCCGGCTGGCAGATGAGGATGAAGTGCAGGGTGCTGGAGGAGAATTGCTTGAAAATACCTGTAGAATTTACATTGAAAAACAAAATTAGAACTTCCTTCTGTAATTCTGGTTAGTTAAAAAAATCCATAAAAATAAATCCAATTCACCTATTTTTTTTCCTTCCATTCTAACAGTGGTAAACACAAGATTCACTTTTTTGAATAAAGACTTAAAATTCATGATATACTTACCTCATCTACAGAATTGCGCTGCTCTTGCTTTATGTTGCCTTTTGTTAAGGTATCTCCTAATTCTTCTGTGTCTAGTTGCTCTATTTTATTTACACTCTTTTCTTTCTCCATACAGAAATCTTGGCTCCTTAATAAAGCATCATCCATCAAAGACTCACTGTCCAAATGCTCCAACACACTGCCTTGCCTTTTTAATACAGAGTCTAATTGTTCTGGTAGGCTGTCTTCAAGGTCTTTTATGTTCTGTGACTGTGGAAAACAATCTGTTGTGTCCATCTCACTGATGGACCTCATGAGGGCACGCAAGTTCATTTTCCTCTTTGTAGTTGTAGAAAGTAAAGTGGAATCAGGTGAAGAGCATGGAGAGCACACCATCTGTGGGAGGGCTGTTCCTGAATTCAGATGCCATAGATAGCTGTGTCTTTGCTTACTACAAGCATAACACAAAATATTATGCAGCAAGAGCATAAAATTAGAGAAAAAAAAAAATAGATTAGTTTATGACTGTAGTTACTGAACTGTAATTGTTATCTGATAATTGTTTTATTTATTATAAAGGCACAGGCAAGTTAAGTAAGTCATGTTGAAATGATTTGAATGTATATCCTTTAGTGGTATTAATGCTACTGTATCCTAGACCTGATGGACAATAATACTATTTTTTAAATGGCAATAAAAATGAATTGATTTTTATCGCCTAATAACTGCCATGCCAATGAGTCATTAATTTCAAAATATGTTTACTATATTAGCTTCAAAAAACGTCAAAAGTATAAAGTACCTCTGTTTCAAGTTCATTACACTTACCTTGCTCCTAGTATACCCTGGTAAGTCTGCAATTGCCGCAAAAAACCAGCATTAGGCTGTACAATGTTCCTTCTGTCCTTTACATGTTTTAAAGCTTCTTCTAAAGTCCATTCATACTCTTTCATTGCATAAGCAATAACAGTGGAGGCTGATCGTGAGACACCCATCTTACAGTGTACTAGGACACGGGAACCTTGCCGTCTGTTTAATAGACAGAGATTTTTAAAACAATCACAATAAGTGTTAAACAAAGACACAAATAATATATATTATATGTGTGTATCTATATATATCTATCTATCTATCTATAGGATATGTGACCCAAAGTTGGGGCTCTATTTAGAGTTAAGATTAGAGTTAGGACTGTTAAAGCAGAGAATCCTTGTAAGTGGCGAACAGCTTATCACGTATCTGTATCTGCAGATATTTGTAACTAATTCTGATTTTTATTTTAAAGATAGAAGTTCATGATTAGTAACTGAGTAATGCCTAGAGTGCCAGGCCATGTCTTGTTTTATATATATATATAAAAAATAAATGCTTTGACTTTTAGGCAAGTTTATTTAAGTAGTTTTAGGTAGTCTGCTTTCATTGAAGTGAGGACCCTTAGCTTTGATAAGCGCTTTGCATATCCTTGGCATCCTATTTGCAAATTTTCCCAGCTTTTGGCAATTCATTCGACTCCAGCAGCTTTGAAGAGCCTCTCAGAGGCCCTTAGTGTTGGTAGGCATCTGTTTTCAAACTTCCCTGTCTAGTTCTTCCCACAAAAGCTTGATGGGTGAAACATCTGGTGATTGAGGTGGTCATTCCATTTTTATTACGACTTGAGCGTCTTCTTTCTTTTGCAAATAATTAGTACACAACTTGGACGTATGTTTTGGGTTGATATTTTGTTGGAAAACGAAGTTCTGACCCTCATGTCACCTTCTGGAGGGAATCGCATGTCGCACTAACATGTCGTGGTACACCTTATGATACATTATTCCGTCGATTCTGACTAAGTCACCAACTTGGTTGCCCGTGAAATATCCCCAAACCATCACATTGTTTCCTCTATGCTTAACTGTTGGCGCTACACAGTCTGGGAGAAAACGCTCACCTGGACAATGACTCACAAAAGCACGGTGATGCGAGCCAAAAAATACAAATTTCGATTTGTCGTTCCAAAGCACCCTTCTCCACTATTCCTCAGTCCAATCCTTATACTTGTTAGCTCATGCGTACATTTTTGCTACATTTGTAGCAGGTAGAAATGGTTTTCTTCCTCCAACCCTACCACTAAGGCCATTTTCCTGCAAGCGTCTGGCCACCATCCTATTGAACACAGGCTGGGAATAACTTTTGCGCAACTCCCTTCCTATTTCCAGAGCGGTCTGTTACGCTTGCTAGTAGCCACAATGAAGTTGTCCTCACGAACAGTTGTTGTTTTTGGACGACCAGTTTGTTTTCTTGTAACATTTTGACCGGTTTTTGACTTTCGTTCAATAGCCCGACGCACGGCCCCAATGGATTCTTTCAACCATTTGTGGAACTGCCACAAAGAATAACCTTCTTCCCTCTAAACAATGATTTGAGCACGTGTTTCCACACTTAACTCACCATTACATTTGGCCATTTTTGACTCAAATACATCCAACTTGGTACTCGGTGCACGGCCATATGTGTTATAAAAATCATCAAGTTTAGGATATAAACCTGAAGCCAGAACAAAAGTAATGTGAATTTAAATAGTATCGACATAGTAGAAAAATGGAACCACACAAAAACACCGGAAAAAGTGTGAACAAAATGAAAACTTAAATGGAGAAAAAAAAAAAAACACCCAAATCCCAATAAAGTCAGCAAAACTATCTAGGGACTCCAAGTTGCCATAGGTAAGTTAACAGTAATAATAAGCCAAATATAATTGCAGGAATAATATCAGGACCAGGAGGATTCAATGTAGTGGCCAACCTAACAAAAGCATCCAAATATAGAAACAACTCCTGTAAATCCAACCAGTATAGGAAAATAATGGAAAACCTCACATTACGATCAGCAGTGGAGTCAGTCCCGTAAGCTGTTTCGGTGCATGCATAGAACCGTTATCAGGGGAACTCAGAATGCTGTGGCTGCAAAGCAGAGCAACACTGTGAAAAAACAAATAAGATCCTAAAGGGTGCCAAAATTGAGCTAAAGGGGGATCGGCACAATGCTCAATCACATTGAGTGACACCAGAAGCCACACCAGCGTTGCCAGAGAAACCAAAGTAAACAAATCGTGGCAAATACATAGGGAGCCGGAATGGTGGAACAAGAACGCGCTGTAAGCGTTATGCACTAGGGAGAGAGGAAAAAATGGCAACATACAGGGGACAAAGGAACGGGGATGATAAAGAGCGCTGTGGACCAGGAAAGAAAGCAGGATCACTGCAAGGAGCCTGCTATCAATAAGCTAAGGCACACAGGGGACATAAGATGATGGGTAGGGAGAGATCCAAAATTCAGAGTCACAAAGACCGCAGGGCTACACTAAACATAAGCCCAAAAGTACAGACAACAATGAAAGAATCTCAAGTAGCCATAATAACAATGGCCAGGGGGCAATAAGGTCCCTAAATTCACACATTAAGAGGAGCACAGCAGCATCCCCAATGCAAATCCAAATAAATCCATTAACAATAATTCAGACCTCCCCAAAACAAAGACATGGTGTGAAATATATAAAAAAAATAGAAAAACAGATGCACAGAAGTAATGAATCACTGTTAGGAATCAACAGACAGCTCAAACAAAAAAAACAGGGCCAAACCAACAATTGGAGTCAAACAACTCAAAACAAATCTAGCTCAACATGTAAAAAGAGTCCTAATGAGGGAAAAAGGGGGCGTAAAGCAAACACACAAACAAAGGATGCTGGGTGGGGAACATGCAAGACGGGCATCGTAATTGTCACGTAAAGAATGCTTGTGTTCCATAAACTGTCTGGCCACGAGGGGGGGGGGGGAGTTATATTGTCAAAGAACTGGGCCTTCTTGATGTATGATCAATGAAGGTCCGTCCTCTCCTTGAACATCCTTGACGTTTTACCCACATAAATCTTGGGGCAAGGACATTGCATTACATATACGACAAATTTAGTGACAATCTGTGTCTGATGAATCTCAAGTCCGTGGTTGGTTGGTGAAACACATCACCCGTATCAGGAATGGACAATTCCCACAACCACTACATTTAAACACACCTGCTCTGAGAGACAGCCAGCTTGCAATGGGCGTAGAAACAACATCATTTTTCACAAACTTGTCCTTTAAATTATGGCTTCTTTTAAAGCACATCGGTGGGGTTTGCAGACCCATGCCAATTTTCGGATCTGAAACTATTATGTGCCAGAGGCGATAAATGGCCTCTTTGAGTGCATTTGAAACCGTGGAGTATGTGGATCAAAAAGTTATTCTGTCCAGGGTTCTTGTTAGAGATGGATCTGTTCAAGAAAGAGTTTGTCTGTCCAAGGAAAGGTAATTGCTCTATATACTTCTTTGCATTTTTATCCACAGTTAATGAAACATTCACCCATGGCGTGTAACACAGAATTAAGAGCTGTCGACATACAACATATGCAACATGCATGTGCTCTCAGCACAAATCAACGTGTTTCATCAGTTGGCTTCCTAAACAATTCAGTCTTAAAACCCTGTGTGGTGTGTTTCATGGAAACATCCAGAAAGTTTATCATCAATTCGTCATATGCGAGGGTGAATCAGATAGTGGTCTCAAGATTATTATGTTTGTCAATAAAGTGCTTAAGATCAATAATAGTACCAGTCCAAACATAGTAACAGTCAATACTTGATACGTAAAAAGTGATGAAATTGGAAAATTCGGGTTCAGCAAATGTTTATTCTCAGTCATGCATAAATAAATTAGCATATGTGGGGGCCATATTTGACCCCATTGCAGTCCCTTGAATTTGTAAAAAGAATTTATGCTGGAACAGAAAATAATTCCGATCCCTTAAGTCATATTTACACCTTTTCAGCTTATTAGCGAATGTTAATTGGTAATAACACAACTTCTTTTTGACACCTGATGTAGAAAATCTTTATAGGGGTGTTTGACACCAGTCACAAAGGCCCTTTTACGAAAGTGCGATTTTCTACCAGGCAATTTTGAAGTGGCTCTGTCATCAATTGGTGCTGCGTCGGACAAGGAATTGAAGATCCAAGGACGAATCCACAGTGGTGAGTATTTATCCTACTCCAACCCTTATCCTAATCCTACCCTTCCATTACCCTAAGACTCCCCTCCCCGCAGCCTGACCCTAAGACTCCCTTCCCCGCAGCTAAATCCTAAGACTAACACTAACTTGTTATCTGGTATGGGAAGTCAATGAATGGGTAAGTAAGTAAAAAAAATTAATTTGGCGTACTTAATCATTCATTAGGGAAACCTTGTAATAAGGGATATTTTCGAAGAGCCAAAAATGAGATTTTAGCTGTCTGTATTTTAGAAATATAAATTTCTTACGGAGAACGCGTCCTTTTTATAGTAATGTTCCCCACAAGAAATGCTTATAAATAATCTATTTCATCACTAAGTCAATCGGGTTAATTTTTTACATAATTATTTTCTATTTGGAAACAATTACAGGAACTACCAATTAATACCTGGAAGTCTTTGGGGATCAAGCATGGAGCACTGAGGATGACCTGGTCTTCTATGGCCCTTCTAATTGATTAATTTATTATTTAGCATAGGTAGTAAAAGCCACAGCTCGAGTTTATGACATCTTTAAATCACAAGCAATATAATCTAAAGTTTACACATAAATTTATCTCTACTACTAACTGCTACAGACATTTTTGATTGATCTTCCATTTGAACGTCCACTTCATGTAGGAAATCCAAGGATGCTACATTACCATGAGTACATGCATTTGATACTGCGAACTCCACTATACAGAAAGCCTCAAGAGACCTATGGCCTAACGACCGACCCTGCCTTATCTTCCCTTAAAGAACATCGGCTATCATAGGGGAAAGAATATTAATGCTTGTTAAAACGGACATCACTGACTACAAACAGATGTATAAACAGAAGGGATTCTACAAATGTATTGGATGCATAACATGTAGATCCATGGTCACCAGAAAACAACTTTAACACCCCCACACTAATAAGCGCCTTGCCATTAACCATTACCTCACATGTACTACCACCCACATAGTATATGTCATTGTCTGCTTATACAGGCTATAATATGTGGGCAAGACAGTGCAACAATTTAAAGAACGCATGGGCCTTTACCGTTCGGCCATTAGGACAGCACTAGACAGTAAGAAAGCAGAACAACCAGTGGCGAGACATTTTCTGGAACACAGGCACAACTTGGCCACATTGCGTTATCAGATTAAAGATCACATACCACCACTACCAAGAGGCAGAGATCGAGACCTGCATTTAGTTCAGCGAGAGGCGGAATGGATTTATAGACTGAACACGGTCATGCCTGCAGGACTCAATGAGCAGCTTAATATAACATGTTTCCTTTGAAACCCGTCACAGCGTTATATGCATAATTCGTATTTGGAATGTTGTACTCTTCCCAGCCTGCCGCCCAGTATTGTGTTCTTATTGCGGGAGGGGTAAGGTTGTGATTTGGGCTTGCTGTACATATTTTAGAGTTGCACCCATTGTGCTGCCTCTTGACATGTAGCCCCTATACCACCAGATGTGACCCCCCCCCCCTGTTTGCAGTTGTAATACTTACTGCAGAATACCCTAGTATCCCTTAGGGGAACTTTGCCCTTCATGCTCCGGTCTGTGCCAATTTAGCACCTGGAGCCTGCTCCTATGCCCTTGGTTACGTTCGGTCCATACCTAGTAGCCTACTCTTCTGTCCCAATTGGAGGCATAACGGGGACGTTTTTTCCTATGGTTTTAGGTGTCACTACACAGCTCTGGCTAGCGCTGTCACTTCTTCACAGTTTACTGTGTTGGTCGCCTTGGAAACCAACTAAGCGCCGGGTGGTGTCATAGCTGCGTCAGAATGCAGTCATTTCCCAGGCTGCAGACACAAGGTACATCTCACTCACAGGGGGAGGTCACATCACTACAGGTAAGGTATTTATAGATGTATGTTGGTGATATTTGTAACTATGTATCCCTGATGAGTTTTTCATTAAACTGGAACGTTGGCGGAAACTGGCAGTTTTTGTCAGAGTGCCACTCATTGCGGTGTATATACTACAAATCGTTGGTGATTTATCGAATCATTGCAGTGCCATTCAAGGAATGTGTGATATAGATAAATTTATAGATTTGGTGATATTTGTAACTATGTATCCCTGATGAGTTTTTCATTAAACTGGAACGTTGGCGGAAACTGGCAGTTTTTGTCAGAGTGCCACTCATTGCGGTGTATATACTACACTACAA
>WWET01004844.1:72452-86698 GCA_011038615.1 Limnodynastes dumerilii
ATAAAACAAAACATGGCCTGGCACTCTAGCCATTACCCAGCGACTAACCATAATCTTCTATCTTTAAAATAAAAGTCAGGTACAAATATCTGCAGATACGCGATAAGCCACCTGCCACTTACAAGTTTTCTCTGTTAGGTGGTCCTAACTCTAAAAATTAGAGTCCCAACATTGGGTTATATAACATTCATAACATCTAAGAGCTCATATGTAGAAGAGAGTATTATATTCTCTGAATTTAAACTTCTGCAGTACCCAGTACTGGTGCCTTAAGCTGGCCACACAACATACAATGTTCTTGGCTCCAAACATAATGCTCCAATAACCAGGGATATCTTATTGCTATGGCTACACATTACCCGGGTCAGTCACT
Source organism: Limnodynastes dumerilii (assembly GCA_011038615.1). NCBI lineage: Eukaryota > Metazoa > Chordata > Amphibia > Anura > Limnodynastidae > Limnodynastes > Limnodynastes dumerilii. The sequence goes on from WWET01004844.1 coordinate 72,826, forward strand.
GTATTACCCTTTGCCAATCCTTAGTATTTTGTTCAAATACAATTTGATAACAAAAAAAAGAAAATATTATAGGACATGTTTTAGATAGCCATTTGAAATAATAAAAGATGTCTATTGATTCCCATACTGGCGTTAAGAGCAATGCCTACTTCGCAAAGGAGATAAAGTGGTGTGTTTCCATCCAGTATTGCAGCAGATTTGTGCTCTCTTCATCCAGAACTCGGATATTTAAATAGGTAAAAGAGTCAGGAAAGAAGTTATCAATTTCACGAGTGACATTCAGTATGTGTGTGACCCTGGGGAAATATACAAAAAAACCTAGAATTAAATACAAAAATAACATTTTATAAGAATATTATTGATAAACACTTCTCAATGTGGTATTTTAGAGGAGACATTTCCTCATTTACTCCCACAGCACAAAAACATGTTAATGTGCAATAAAGAGTGTGTGTTTACTGTAGAGATCCCAGTTTCAATAAACCTTTATTGAGTCTTGGATCTCTTTAAAAAAAATGTAATATTCTTGCAAGAGCACTTGAACTATAGAAAGGCACATCCATACATTTGTAAGAAATTGCATAGCTACAAACCAAATGCAGTGCCACCCATATTCTTTACAGGAATTTGATATTAAGATATATTGTATATTATAATTACAAAGATAAAAAATAGACAACAAGGAAATTAAATAGGCAGATTTTGGCAGAGGAACACTTACTTGTTCTTCTGAAGTTCTTCTAAGTTTGAAGCATTCCACTCAGACCCCTGCAAAGAACAGATTACATGGAATTTACTGGGCCGATAACAAAACCCCTTCTTGTCAACAGTGCCCTCTATTGTTAAGATGCTTTAATACTAAATCACTAACATTAAGGCTATGGGTCAGATTCTAATATGCACGTGCAATGCAGTAAAGGACCTACCTGCATGGAAGGCGCAAATAAAAAAAAAAAAAAAAACTGCAATACAAGGGAGCCAAATCAAGTTTTTATTTATTTTACATATATGTAAAATAATAAATACTAAATTATTTTCATATTGCATCTAAATACTAAACAACTTGAAAACTAGAAAATATCACCTTTCATTTAATTCTGTTTGCATGTTTTAAACAAACAATTTTACATGGTTTGGTCAATTACTTTTCTCTTACTCTCAGCCCTGGATCAGCCCCCTACATGTATAAGCTGTAAATAATTTGGTTTGCAATCTGTAATGTTTCTATAGTGGAAAGGGGGAGAGGCTAGAGTTAATAAGAGATAAATAAGCTCTTTGTAATACTGTCTGAAACAGAAGAGGGAAAACAGAATTTGACAGCAGATGGTTACCTATTTGGCTCCGTTGCGAGTCCCCGCTACGAAGGCTTGCATTGCGAATTAGGGATGGCTGAAAGCTGTTTTTCGGCCATCCCTCTTTCGAACGTGGGCCTTCTCAGAATTTTTATTTTTTTATGAATGGGTGAGCATGCGAATTGCATACTCACCTATACACTTTCAGAAGCAGCATGGTTCGATGCTCTGGGGATCGATTGCTATGCCTCATTAAGACGAACAGCTCTTTTTGAAATAGGGCCGTTCGCTGCGGGGACCCACACTCTGGCCATCTAATCTGCCCATTCCAACCCTTCCCCACCAAGTGCAAAGACACTAGTTACAGACTTCAAGACTCACTCCCCCCCTCAAATTGTGTGAGCACCTGGAGGAAACCCACGTGTACATAGGGAGATCATACAAATTGTACATAGTCTTGTCCAGGAATCGAACTAAGAACTGTGCGGAACAAATGCTAATCACTGAGCCATTGTGGTGATAGATGTAATTGTTAACACCCTTGACCACAAGCTCTTATTCTGTGTTTCAAACATTAAATAAATAATTCATTCATTAAATAAACAAAAAAAATTGGGATTATGTATGAATACATATATTTATTAAATGAAAAGTAAATAAAGTAATTTCATAGAGCAGTATATGAAGTATTAGGCTTGTTATAGTTTAAAATCCACATGATTAATAGAAACACACATACTTACAAATAATCACCCAAAATATGGTGATTTTAGAAAATGCTTAAATACTGTTCTAATTTATCTGCAAAACACACAAACATAATGAAAAAAAAGCCCCACAAACTGACACACATGACTTCCAGACATTCTAACTATTTAACTGAGCTAAATGTGTAAAGTTACTAAATATGGTCACAATCTACTCCATTGTAGATCTGCAAATTTTCTTGATCCTTGTCTCTGAAGGCAGTACACTATAATTCTGGGCTTTCTAACCCCTCTATACAAATCTGCAGCAGACAATATAATCAATAGGTCAGAAAAAAATAAGAAACAATAGACAATACCAGATAAAGATAGGGGAAGATCTCAGAGGGTCGGTCCATCTGAGCAAGTATTATGATCATCTCATTATCAATAAACTCTGTGTAATCCTGCAGAGCACAGTGTGTGTGCTGTTCCAGGGCATTCCGCACCTGCAGAAAAGAAGTCAAACAAAGGAAATACAGGACTGAAGGATGGATGATAATATTCACAACAAACTGCAATCTCCAATCCTGTCTCCTTCCCTTTTCACCTGTTTAGATGTTATGTTTTCAAGATCACTCTGCCTCAAGATGTCACGCAATTTACTTCTGATGATTTTCTCCGTCTTTTCTCTATACAACAGACAGTAAAAACAGGATTAAGAGAGAATAAGCATTACCTCAAATCTACTTAAGCCTTATTTCAAACAGTTTGAGCAATCATATTTTGTTGACGCGTGCACTATTTATTTTAATTTTGGTGTCCTTTTTTTGTTGCTTCTTGGACAATTCATGAGTTATAAACTATTATTGCTATGCAGCACAAAAATGCAAGTTATGAATGGAATAAAGGTACGGCTCAAAGTGATTAAAGCAAAGATCTATCCATTTACAAACTGCTGTAGTGCTGTTTTTTCATGTTTGCTGGGTGGTGATTCTAACAAATAAACACTGCACTACGGCAGTTTTCCTTTATTTGTAAGACGAACTTAAACTGCCCATACACTAGAGCGATTATCCCTCCCAGCAGGATGTCCGATAATTGGGATGATTTTTCCAGAGGGAAAGGTCCCGATATCGGCACCACACATTTCTTTTGCTGTGACTGATTATTGTGGCTGAATAGTGAAGCTGCAGAGATTGAGAGCCCTTGAGGCTGATTGACTGCATGGGCCTCTTGTCAATCTCTGTACAGACTGACTGCACGGGCCCTCTGTCAATCTTGGCAGGAGGCCTGTTAGTATTCGATAGAAACTCAGCGGTAGAAAACTAGCGGTAGAAACTCCGTTCACACTGAACTTTCATCAGGGTGATGAAAGTTCAGTGCGAACGGAAACGCGTTGGTGTGTGGATAGCAACCTCTAGGAGCTCCTGATCCCTCTCTCTCTGAACATCGTGCTCACAGCCCGGGCTTCTTTCATCTTGCCAGCACTTTGCATAAGAGACATTGTTTGAAGGACTGCTATACGTGAGCCCCTTAGAAGATTTGCTTTATTGGACATATTGACTTTTTAATATTTTAAAAAAGTTTTTTGGGGTATGAATACCGTTATTTAAGTGAAATATCTTGGATGATTTAAAAGACTTTATTTCCTCAAAGTTAATATTTTTTCTATTTTGAATTGTTTGCAAATAAATATAATATTTTATTTTAAAAACAATATCACAGTGTCTGCAAATAACAGCGCCTGAAAAAAACAGTTTTTTTTGTATAGATTGGGAAACTACAGCTAGGTGGTCTGATGAATGAAAATGGCCATTCCCTACTCGATATCGGGAGCTTGCTGCCAATAATAGTTGGAGAGCCAAACAATAAAATTATTGGACCCTAGCAATGCTGGACTGGTTATTAGGTGTTTTAGAAATCAGTCCTGCCCACACACTAGTGTGATAAATGACCCATTCACCCGATAATAGGCTCAATAATTTCTCTAGTGTATAGCCAGTCTTATATGCTACTAAAAGTCTGCAATTACTAAACATATTATGCCTTGCTTTAGGTAATAATTTAGATAAAAGGAAAAATAAGAGTGTCACCTAAAGAACAGGTTAATGGATCAGCATGATACATTTAACAATTTTGACTATTAACATTACTGAACTACCTGCACCATTATTTAGTATGGGCTTTAAAACAGACCCTCAATGATCCTAATCACCCCCCCCTCCCCCCTATTTTTTCTCCGACCTCTCTGGGGTGGTGGGGTCTCTCCATGTAGATGTAATGTCTGATGTCGCTGTCCAAGCGCTAACACATCCCAGGGGTGAACGGTTATGATCCTGGTAATATATAAGCCCAGAATGGGGATTGCTGCCTTGAATATAGTTGTTGGACTCAGCAGCCTCACAAGCTTTGTGGAGCTTTTGAAGCAGTGACCTACAAGAAGAACTCAATTACTAAAAACACATAATGTATTATACAAAAAAATGAGCAACTATATTTACAACTTACCACATAGTTTGTACAGATATAGGTTTGAAGGATCTGATGTCCATCCCGCATGTAACACTGAAACCACTATAAAGGCATAGTGGGAATTAGTTATCCAGATTGGTGCGTTACTGTCTGACACCCACTAAATGAGCACTCACCCATCTCCGTCTATAAAGACTTGTGTATTGCTCCACACTGGTAGAACAGTACCAATAGTGCAGTCAGTAGACCTGTAACAAAAAACAGTAATGTGTTATTAGGATTTGAATATATAATCATGTAATCTACATTTTTCACAATAACCTGGAGTTAATAAGAATCATTATATGTCTCTTTTTATGATCATTACTTTCTAATATTAGTGACATATGTAATAGCAAAAATAGGGGTAGCAGAATTATTTTGTGGGCAAATCTGATTGGAATAGCGCACAACATCCACTAGGATATTCATGTCGTTAACATTGCTAGTGTGATGAGTACATGGCCAGACTAAGACTAAAAATATTCCCCATGGCTGCAGTTGCACAAGCAGTTCTGCCACCTACCTATAATTTTTGCAGCCTGTCAGTTGCTAAGTGATGTGGCTGCCTTTTTGGCAAAAGTCAGAAAAAGAATTTCTGCAAAGGACATGACTGCATCACTTAACAGTTGATGTGGCTGCACAATCTATTGGTAGGTTTCAGTGAAATCCGGGAGACACTGGAACTACAAAAGCCTCACTGTCCCAATGACCACATCTATATATAACTATGTGTATCTCTTTTTCTCTCCAACTTTATATATTGTTGCAAGATCAGGTTTGGGGTGCCAAGTTCTCACCTGGTATGACTAATTCTATGTTGCGACAATTTTCATTTTATATATATGTGTGTGTGTGTGTGTGTGTGTGTGTTTGTGCGTGTGTGTGCATGTGCGTGCGTATATATATATGTTTGATATTACATGTCACATTCTGTCCCTGAAGAAGGTTAATAAACCGAAACATTGGACTTGATTCCATTGTAATCTATTTATTGATTTTTCAAATCCTGTGAGTGCCACTTGATCTTTGTATACTATTCATATGCTGCCCTTTGAGGTAAGGTAAGAAGGGCACCTCAGGTCACTACTTGGATTTTGATCCTGATATAGGAGAGTGCCTAGATAGATTATATATATTTTTTAAAATGAGAGCTAAACTTACCTCAGGAGACACCCCTTAAAGTCTCCAAAATAGCTGCTGTGGAACAACTGCCCCTCTCAGCTGCTGCCCCCAAACAATATACATACAAAATGGAAGTTGTTCAATCAATTTATAGGTAAATGCAAACAGGTGCATGAAAGGCAGGGTAATCTGCTATCTAAATACAGAATTGATTTCTAATATAGCATTTCCTAAATGTACTTAGTCGATCACAGAAAGGTTTTATGCAGTAGATAGCATGTGTCTTGAAAGTTGGATCTTGGACATCAAAACTTACAGTGGTGGTTACATTTTTAATGTGTGTAGAACAAATATGTTCAATATATTTATTTTATATTTCTTTAATGTGTGTTAGAAACCTTAAGCCTAGTGAAAAAACTACAAAGAAAAAATCAAAGGAAGATGACTCTGGTTCAGATTGGGATGATGAAGCTGAAGATGATGATGAAGAAATTTCATTGGGTAGTATGTGTGATGAAGACTTTGAAGCTCAACAAATAGAAGAAGGCACTCAAAAGACTTTAGCAAAGGGTTAAATCCAGCAGTAAAAAAAAAATTATTTTCACATAATCACTGTTTCAATTGCAATAGCCAATTTTCCTCAGGGTGCATCACAAAAGCAGACAACACAGCTTTTGTGATGCACCCTGAGGAAAATTGCCTATTGCAATTGAAACGTTGGTGATTATGTGTTATGTGAAAATATTATTTTTTTTTTACTGCTGGATTTAACCCTTTGCTAAAGTCTTGAGTGCCTTTTTCTATTTGTTGGACTTTGTTGATGCTGTTTGAAGAGCACCGTAAGCAGGTACATATCTACTGTGGAGTGCCAATTCTTTGTGAACAATGCACAGCTCCTTCTAGCATTGCAATGTTACAGTGCTGTGAATTGCTTTTTTTCCCCATTGAGAAAAGGAGCATAAAAATAAGGCTGAAAATAAGAACTTAAAGTTACACCTGGGCAAAACCATGTTGATTTCAGGGGGAGTCAAGTTAATTTTATTCTATGCATGCAGGGAGAATGCTTTGCTTTCACTTATTGCATACAGATACCTGATCAGCTTCACTTTTAAACTGCTAATTAGACTTGAGCTGGGAAACATCACCTTTTAACTATAATACTGTTGCAACAAATGAAATTTGACTCCCCTAAAATCAACATGGTTTAGCCCAGGTGTAACTTTAAGTTCTTATTTTCAATCTCTGAATCAGGGCCAGCATGTTTAACTTTCCATCATTACTGATGTAATTTAAGGGTTAAGAACTGGGTCCAGATTTATGAGGTCATTCCTCTCAAATGAATGGACTTACAATTCTTGGATCCTACCCTAAAATTTCTGAGCAGTCCTCATTGAAAATGGGGATAGCTCAAAATTCTAGATAGGATGTAAGGAGCTTAACATGTCTATACTGCAGGATTAGTATGTATCCCCCATCCATCTAGCGTACATGACTGCTGCATTCCAGATGCTGGTGGATTTGTTGTATATACACTTTCAGTATGAAAGTCTGGAACTAGATCCATTGCACTGCAATAAGCAAAAAACCTCAGCTGCTATTACTGACAGCTAGCCCTCTCTAGAAGTGGCAGGTACCTGCCCAGCCATCTATCCCTGGCTGGGTAATTCACTGCACAACATGGTCATAGGGAATGTGCTATCAATTAAGTTATACTCAAATGAGAACCTCAATTGGCATTGTCAGTAAAGTTACAGTTGCTGAGGAAAGAAATTCCAATGATTTTCAACCAGGCATTAGAACTACTTCAGTATGTCATACGAACTACAGTAATAATTATGTTCAATATGAGAACTCTGTTAACTATTGATTTAACTATAGGACACTATCAAGGGTGCTGACATGTATCCGGATTTGGGGAATGTGTCTCTGGGTTATTCCACTGCTCCAGATCCAGGGGGAATCCTGGACCCGATCTACCAGTCTGGTTGGTCACTATTAAAAGACACTCTATAACTGTAGTTTTCATACTAAGTTAACAATTTATTTAAGTATTACCCATCATGAGGAAAGTCCACACCCAGTAGAATGCTCTGGCTCTCGTTGCCACTTCCGACAGAGGAAACCACTAGAAGAAATCTAGTTAAACAGGACCGTACAGGTTCCAGACGGACAGCCTGTGGGAAATGATAACCAATGCTTGAGCTGTCATAGAGGGCAGAGCAAAGTAGTATTTTTTGATTATTTTAGCCTAACTGTTTGGTATATGCTAATGTGTGACAATGGTACAATAATTAACACTACTAGAACATTCAGATCTAAATTATTTGCATAATAGTTTTCAAGAATAGTCCTGGCAAACTAGACCAATTTATCACAATACCCAACAGAGTTTATTAGGCATAAAGATTGGCAATCATAGGTTTTGACGCTGCTGCTCCTATATTTATACCCTAAGTGACCCCGATCCAGATCTGAGAGCAAATCCGTATGCAAATACGTTGTGTAAATGCACTTGGAAACCTGGCACAGGTTGCATGAGATCCAGAACCACACATTACTGTGTCATTTGCATTGCAAGCATATACGTCATGTAGTGTACGGGTACACAGAAATTAAGCTGTAAGCAGATACGTGCCCAATTATGCAGTGCAAGGGCATTGTAGTATACTGTATTTAAAGCTGGTGTGAAAGGATCTACCTGTATACAGTAGTCACTATGGGTGGGATTTTAGATTGTATCACACACAGTGTAAGACATTGTCTGAGCTGTCATCACCATCCCTGGTCTTCTGTTCAGTTTCCTATGATGTCATCAAGGTAATAATGCAATAATTCTGGGGACAAAAAACCCTATATAAACAGATTCAGACAGACAGACAACCAGGGGCTCTCTCTCGGAATCACTCTTGCTCGGGTAACACACAGAAACCCCAGGGCAGTAAAACTCATATCTTAGGTAAACTTTTCATATCATGTAATCCAGATATCAAGCTGTATTTCACATTGCCATATAACAAACTGTTTTTCTATTATCAAACTGTAATTCACAATCTGTTTAGACAAAAGTCTACTTTCACCTATGAAATTCTGATACACGCTGTACAGCATCCATCTACCAAACTGTTATTCACATCCACAATCATCTCATATAGTCATTTATTCCATGCTTCTTTGCAGTGGAGGCTGCCATTCACAATTACAACTATCTAAATAGAAACTGTCCTGCTCTTTCTTTCTATCTCTAAATATTGAGGTTTTAAAAGCCAAATGGAAACTATATCCTCAATACCTAATTTACACATGTATAATCCCTTTGTCTCACCTCAGGCCTGTGCACGTGGCTTCCATCTTGGGCCTTATACACAAAACACACATATTCCTTTGTCCTACCCGATCCCACATGCAAACACCTTTCATTATGGTCTGTTTAACTTTCTATATATAGAAGGCACCCCAGCACTCTTGCAATTAACCAACAACAAACCATAACATTCTATCTTTAAACTAAAAGTCAGAGAATTAGTTCCATAAATCTGCAGATATATGTTAAGCCACAAGCCACTTACATGGCTTCTCTGTTTTGGTGGTCCTAACTCTAAAACTGTCAGAGTTGCAAATGTAATGATGTATGTAACGAATTCTCTGTCTTTTATTTTTTAAGATAGAATGATAGAATGTTAAAGTTTGTTGTTGGTTAATTGCAAGAGTGCTGGGGTGCCTTCTTTGTATTTGTGTAAATTCCCCATACCTTGCAGCACCTGCTCTATATTAACTTTTAAGTTGATTTGAGCAACCTCCATTTTGTGTGTTTGTTTTAAAGCTTGTCTGGGATAGCAGCTGACAGGGGGTGCTCTCTCAGAGTAGCTATTTTTGCCTTTCCTGATAGAAAAATTAATTGTTAAATTCTTGGTGTTTTTGTCCCATTGTTTCAAGAAGCAGTTAGAAATGCCTCATGTGAAATTTTGCCTTCTGTGGCTAACGACATCAATCCCACAATTTTAATACAATCTCTTTCTGATAGCCATTGTTTCAGCCTCACTATTCTGTATTCTTTCACTATGTTTTCTCTTCTTTCTTGACACAGTATTATCCTAATTACTGCAGTGTCTATTAATACACCCAGATACTTTATTCTTTGTGTAGGTTTCAGCTGGCTTTTTTCTCTGTTGATGATCCACCTATGTTGTTGTAGGGTATGTACCACCAGTTCCATATGGGAATATGCCTGTTCTTTTGAAGATGCTACTATAAGTATCCCCTTCAGGTAGGGCCAGAGTAATATGCCCTCTTGTTGCAGCTAAGTTACAACTACTATAAGTACTTTTGTAAATGTCTGTGAGGAGGTAGCTAGACCACAGGGACCATCGCTGAATTGGTCATGTTCTCCACTGATGTTAGGTACATTCACAGACCTCTCAGATAGGACTAGCGGTTCTACTATTTCGGAATACTCACTCATAATTGATCTAGATCTTTTTTTACAGACAATTTTTGCAAACTTAGGTTAAGCTGCTAAAAACCTACAATATTAGCAATTTGTATATCAGGCAATTGAACAATGAAACAACAAATCTGATGTATACAAGATAATAGCACTAATCAAACCTGGAACTTTTACAATCACGGATTGTTAATATAAGAGAATTCAAATGATGTATAGAGCCAGGTATATGCAAACATCAACAAAGATGCAAGGCAACACCAAACATAGAAGAATTGTGTCCTTCCTATTATTGCAGATAAGGCACTCAGTCTCCAGTTTTTCATGAATACATTATAAAATTCAAAATCTAATCACACACACAGTACATATCCCAACAAAACTAAAATAAAAAAAAAATTGGTCGCTTCAAACGAAAGTATATACCAATTCTATGGCTATCAGAACTAAAAAGCACCATCTCCAATACCCCTGCAAAAATAGTGTTCAAGCTTCCATAAGAACAAATAAGCTTCAACTTAGATAATACAGAAATTTGTATTAACAGAAGTATATGGTGTCAATCTTTTAATACTCACAGTTAGTTGCAGACTGCTAATATAAAAACCTTATTGGTGTATGCAAAGGTTTCAGTAGGTAAACCCGTACTGTTACCAAGTTTCTTGGCCCCTTATCCTTTGTACCCATTACAAATTCAAAATGAGTAAAAATAACTCAGTAAATAGCACCATCGACAACATAATCTGAATACGCAATGGGCTCAACATCACTTATCTCTGAGGTGACATCAATGGCAACCCAATAGGGAAGAACACAGAGCAGAGGGATAATATTATGAACAGCATAGAAATATTAAAGAAGGGAAATATCATAGGACAGAGGGATAAAACCAGGATACAAACTACCAAAAAATATTATAATTATTATTTTACATATCTTTATTATTGTCGTTTTTATCCAACAACATTGCAAGGGACATAATGTTAACTTGCTAATTGTATTTTATGCCTTAGGTGCTTGCAGCTACAGTGATTGGCCAGTTGATGTTTATAATGATCTGCTGAGGCACCTCCGTATCTTCTCCCAGACGCAGCAGCAAAACGAGCGTTGGGGAAGGAACCACCACAGCATGAAGCTTCTGAAGCGCACAAATCACAAGCCTTTTGTACAAATCCGCTATTTGGAACACAAAGTAAGACACCAGCATAAACACTGCCCAGTGAAGGATAGGGAGAGCCAGATACTAAGCTGGAAAGGTGAAGTGCAGCCATGAGATTGCTAATAACTGGCTATGGTAAGCTCCCTTAAATAGAATAGGGTTACAGTGATCCGGTTATCGGTAAAAAAAAACTGAAAACCTGCATGCCCTGCTCTCCTACGTACAGATTGTGAATACACCAGCTGGACCTTACTTTAAGTATTCCGCATGGAAGCCCTTCTGTGTGGAATACTGAATTATACGTGTTAATAATTTAAATGCTTATGCCCTCCCCCATGCGCTTGGAGCACAGCATCAGAGTTTTTTTAATTGCCACTAATGACATTTTAATGATGTTTATAAGTGAAGTTTGGTAAAAATACATTTGTGTGAAACGTATTACACCATGTTTCTTTTTAATTCTGTTTTTCATGCTCGAGAGATGCAAGACTACTAAGAAGGCTGATCACACCATCACTTTCATAGTAGTTACTGCCTGCATAGAAATTGCTAAAAGTGACTTTATTCTGGTACCTGTTGTAGGGGTTCTGGTATTATTTATTAATTTAATACCTATTTTTAACTATTTTAATTACTGTTCTTTCATATAGTTATAGTTCTTTTAACATCCAAAAGGTCGATATTATAGCTTTATTGACATTATATACTGGTGTTTTTTCACTGTATGGTACCACATATTATTTAATCTTATAGATTCAGTGTATAAAGGTATCAGAGCGCAAAAAGGTGTCAGGATAATTCCTTTTCAGATATACTTTTATCCTCAGGGGAAGTAGAAACCCCATTCCTGTCACCATTCTGCAGCTCATTTAGCTAGTTCCTTCCTTTAAATATTATTTACACAGCATCGGTCGGCTGCTCTCTGTTGCAGAGATAATGGTACTGCACATGCTGAATTTCTTAGGTCTGAATCAGGTCCAAATTTACATTTGCACCTGTACATAGGAAGGGATGCTATGTAGACACTTTAAATAGGCCTGTGACTAAAGGATGAGACGAACAAATGTCCAAATACAAAAAATAGAGATATAGAAACAATATGACCAAAGAGAAAAGAAAGACTCAGCAACCTGCAAAATAATCCCAACATAGCACCTGATCCAGACACCTGCACGCTTTCCATAGGAGTCTGTCTATCCGACAGAGAGAGGGGCGTGAACTCACCCTGTCACTTCCCTCTCTCGTGCGGGCTGCCATAAGCTTGCCTTGCTAAAGCATGCAAATCAGCAGTCCATACAACCGCTGATATGCACGAGTGTGGGATACCCCTCCCACACTGTACAAATACCATGCTTCCCCCTGCCCACTTTAGCAGGGGGAAGCATGGTATTTGCTAGGTATGCTAGTGTTTCGGTAGGGCGTATGCACCCTCCAGACAAATCAGGTCACTTATGCAACTTGGCGCGAATTCACACCACTGGACGTATTTATCATACGTCCGTATTTTACCGATATTTGCTACTGAGAATGCGTAGTAACTATTTAACGTAATCTACGTTTTGTTTAATAGATTGCGTATATTTTTCTTTAAGACCGCATATACGCAATCTACGTAACTAAACAATACGTAGGTTTCGTAAAATAGTTACTACACATGTGCAGTAGCAAATATCAGTAAAACACAGACGTATGACCAAAACATCCGGTGTTGTAAATACAGGCCCTTGTGTGCGCAAGTGGTCCAACATACCCAACTCTGGATATGGTCCATAATTATTAAACCCGCCAATAAAGGTGGCAGGATTGTGATCATGAATATAGAAGACTACAAATCAGAAGTTCACAGACAACTGGATATTTAATCACTTATGAAAAACTTAAGAATACTACAACAGAAACCATCAAACAAAAATATGAAAAATGTATTGATAAATATTACAGTTTGGGTGCTATAAATGAAGTCTGAAATTTTTAACCGTGCTGTCTCCTACTATCTCTGTTCTATGCATCTTGCCTAAATCCACAACAAAAGAGAAAAACCACCTGGAAGACCAATTGTCACAGACATTAATACAGTGACCTCAAATTTATCTCAATTGATTGATTATACTTTGCAACCCATTGTAGTGAGTACAAAATCGTACATAAAAGGAGACTCTAGAGGTAATATATAAATTGGAGTAATAAACAGTTAGAGTAGAGAGATAATTATTTTTAATAACAGCAGATGTAGCTATACTCTACATCTATATTAAACATATACGGATGGAGTAGAGCAGGGGTTCTCAACCTTTTTTTGTTGGAACTAAGGAACCAGGTGAAGTACCACTTTGCAAAAATGATTCATTTACGGAGTCCAAAATATTTAACTTTAAAAAAAATATAACAATTAGCGTAATATTTATATGTAAGGTTCAGTTCAGGTTAATTTTAGGCTCAAGATTTAATTTTCCTCTTCTCATATTATTTATTATACCTCCCCCATACAGGTACATCCTACTCCCCAAATTACATATTACACTTCTGGAAATATTATACCTTTTCCCATATGATGTATTAGACTCCTGTTACATCCCTCTCCACACATTACACCATCCACCCCCCCCCTCTGTTACATCCCTCTCTACAAATTATACCTCCGTTAACGTTCTTATCT
>WWET01004844.1:92106-107908 GCA_011038615.1 Limnodynastes dumerilii
CATAAAGTACACTGCTCAATTAAATAAAGGGAACACTAAAATAACACATCCTAGATCTGAATGAATGAAATATTCTTATTAAATACTTTGTTCTTTACATAGCTGAATGTGCTGACAACAAAATTACACAAAAATTATCAATGGAAATCAAATGCATTAACCCAAGGAGGTCTGGATTTGGAGTCACCCTCAAAATTAAAGTGGAAAAACACACTACAGGCTGATCCAACTTTGATGTAATGGCCTTAAAACAAGTCAAAATGAGGCTCAGTAGTGTGTGTGGTCTCCGCGTGCCTGTATGATCTCCCTACAATGCCTGGGCATGCTCCTGATTAGGTGGCGCATGGTCTCCTGAGGGATATCCTCCCAGACCTGGACTAAATCATCCGCCAACTCCTGGACAGTCTGTGGTGCAACGTGGCGTTGGTGGATGGAGCGAGACATGATGTCTCAGATGTGCTCAATTGGATTCAGGTCTAGGGAATGGGCGGGCCAGTCCATAGCATCAATGCCTTCATCTTGTAGGAACCCAGGGCCAACCGCACCAGCATATGGTCTCGTAAGGGGTCTGAGGATCTCATCTCGGTACATAATGGCAGTCAGGCTACCTCTGGCGAGCACATGGAGGGCTGTGCGGCCCCCCAATTATTGTGCTGTGACTAGATACACATACCAAGGAGATGTTAGAGTATACAGGCACAGGGGGACAAAAGGTACACACAGGGACTTTAGGAACCAGGAATGTGGCTCATAGGTACTTGTTGCACTGGCACAGGTGTGACTGTGCCACAGATTTAAATAGGGAGCGCTAGAGACCCACTGGCTGCCAGGCAGTCAAGGAGACAATGCAATCATGCGGTTGGTGCAGAGCGGTCAGCTGACCGCAACCAAGATGGCCAAAACGATGAGCCTAACCACTACCAGGCTCTGGTTCACTGATCAGCCAGGGTTCAGGAAACACTAGGGATACGAGACTAAGTAGGCCACGTTGGAGGTCCAGGAGCACAGCGGCTGGCAAAACCCAGGTAAAGTCTGCGTCTGACCCTGTAAGTTCCGTGTTTCATGACAGGATGTAAGCAGGGATAGAAAAAACTGTGTCCTGAATGCCTAGTGACTGAATGAAAAGAGTGTGCTCCACAGTGTCAAAAGCAGCAGCAATATAGCAGTATATACTTCAATGACCACCCTAGTCAGTGCAGTTTCGGTGAAGTGTTGGGAATGAAAGCCTGACTGAAGAAGATCTAGAAGACTGTGTAACGAAAGGAAGTGAGTGAGGCAGATGTAGGTCATTCTTTTGAGCAGCTTTGAGGGGCATGGAAGCTGAGAAATGAGTCAATAATTTGAGGGGTAGTTAGGGAGTCAGAGTTTTGTTTTTTTCAGAATTGAAGTGATTAGTGTGTGTCTGAATAAAGTTGTGAAGATTTAAATTGTATAAACAAAATGCCACACTCACAATTTATAAATTCCTACTCTCTCTCTAAATAGCCTCTGTATCCAGAGATAGAATTATTATTATATGGGACTGTAATAAAGAGGAGAAGGGAATATATTTAGAAATGTAAAAGGGCCAAACACGCCTTATTTAAATCTTATGCCCCACCTTTCGGGTGCTATTCCATCCCTAATAGACAAATTCTCAATGAGGAAAATGAGGAAAAGGTTAGAGTAAAGAGGAGTACACTCACAATTCCAAAAAAGTGTTGAACAGTATGTTAAGAATTCATTAAAAATATAATTTTATTTACTTGCATAAAAAATATAGAAACTTGTCTGTTCAACCAATAATTAAATGATTGGCTTATATAAAAATGTGATGCCAGCAAAATATAAAAAAAACTAAATGTATAAAGTGAAGCACAAGAGAAATATATGTGATTGAAAACCGTGGGAAGACTATTAATTAATTAATTTGTGTGTCCAAATGACCAAAGCACCCAATAACATGGTGATTATAATATAAAAAATAATGATGTTGTAAAGTAGTAACTCCTATTGCATATAGCTCCACAATATTTGGCCAGATGATACTGTAGTATATAACAAATTGTTTTAATAAGCAATCTGCATATTTTTATAGTAAGGCTTAATAATGAGATGGGGCTGAACATTATTGCAGTTCTTCTATAAAGTTGTTTATGGTAAATATTAACCTTCAGAAAAGAAGGAGCAATGTATCAATTAAACTAGAGGAACTGTATATAATAGATCTTTAACCTTCATACAAGAAGAAATATTATTACAGTCCACCTACAAAGCTACATACAATGAATAGCAGCCTTTATACACAAAGGTTCTGCTAGCCTAATGTGTGCAAAGAGCTGTTTATATTATTCAAACTATACCTTCATACAAGAAGGAATTAGTATAAGTGCAGAATTAAACTAGCTATCAAAATGGTAAAGCTATAGAGTCCAAAAATAGTGATCATTAGACAATCTATGATAATTATAATCATGTCTCTCCACTGCAAACGCCAACACGCGTTTCGCTCGGAAGGCTAGCTTTCTCAAGGCATCAACATGCATAATCAAATTAGGGAATATAAATTAAATAAATAAATAGCTCACGCCGGTAAGTATAATTATGGTTCTGAAAACTCTGTAGATTAAATAAGCTCTAAATAAAAAATTATATTATATATATATATATATATATATATATATATATATATATATATATATATATATATATATATATATATATATATATATATATATATATATATATATATATATATATATATATATATAATTGAAGATTGCCATTAAGGCTGATCTTGACAATCTTATCCTTAAAGTTCAATGCAAGATCTTGACCACTGATGGAAGTTGATGAATTTTGCACAAGGGTTCAGTAGTGAGTTGAAAAGAGTCGTTAGATGTCTGAGTAAAAATTAGATTTTTATAGTAGGATTGTTTGTCATTGTCCAGTGCATTTCAATGAGTGTGATAAGTGTTGGTGTCAGTTAAAAAGTAAATGGAAGAACTAAATATACACCAATAACGTTCTTTTTTTTTTTTTCATTCGTGTGTATTGTTAGTTGGTCATGGCTGAAACTAAAGTTGTTGTTGTGCACAAGGGGTAGCTGGAATTACCTGATCAAGGGACAGCAGTTGTTGGACAGATTGAGAAAGTTGGTTAATATTAACAGTATTCAGATATCTACCTGCAAAAGTTGAACAGCGTTATACAGGAAAGGAGTAGAGCTAATGTGGGAAAATTTGCAGGTGATAAGGTGATCTGTGAGAGGTCAAGGATAGTTAGTAAGATGAGAGACTGAGCATAGTTTAAAGAATATACAATCATCGATGCAACTGTCATTCCTAAGAGTTGTTCAATCGTTCCATTGGTAGAGGCCAAGAGATGATGTTACAGTGAAAAGCTCAGAGGTATCTGGAGGTAAAGGGTTGCTAATGAGGATGTTGAAATCACATAGAATAATGGAAGCAATGTCAAAGGAAAAGAAATGAGGGAGCCTACTGCATCTTCAGATTGGATGCCCGCTGTCGCTGCTCTCAGAGCTACAATTGTAGCAACAATGGCAGTCTAGACTATTAGATGGTAGTCCCAAACTATTAATTCCAGTAGGACCATTTTAATCCATTTTTCTTGTTTATGGTAAAAAATGCAAGTAAATTATGAACAGACATATGACATAACATTATTGTAGAAGTGTGAGGTCATTATTTCTTCTTTACTATACTTGACACACAAACCAAATTTATATATTTACCTTTCTCTCATTTTGTCATGAAAAAAGCAACAGATAAGATTACTACAATAACGCAATGTACACATTTTATTGGGTTTTACCCAACAAACTATAAGACCTTACCAGCTGAAGAGTATCCTCTTCGCGCAGCAATCTCAACATGGCCTGTAGGTGGAGTTGCTGTTCACTGGGGCCTGATGTTGGGGAAGGTGCTTTAATCTCCTCTGGTTCTCCTTCATCATGGAGTAGGAGAGCAGCTCCTTTCACCATTACAAAGCTTTGCCTATGTGGGGAAACAAACAAAAGTAACAATGGGCTGGAACCAGACCAAAGTGCAAAGTGTGTAAGCTCACAGCACTGCAGCTATGAATGTATGGACATTGCTATCCTATGTTCCACAAAAAGAAGATCAGTACACTCCCCCCTGATCTCCTTCATGGAGAAAGCAGTTTACGAGGACTGCGCACCCTACCCTTCAGTGTGCAATACTAGGTTGTACGAAAGGGCTTAACCAAGCCCTTAAAGTACAATTTAAATACCTATGCCCAGCCACCTTGCAAATCTCATGTGAACAATGACATTGAATTTCACAAGAAACATAGCATTGGCTGGCTGCTTTACAATGTGTAATACTTGTACTGCGTATGCACAGTACAATTTGAAAGGCGACTTATGCACCTAGCATACGTAAGCTGCCTGTCTTTATTTAGTCTGGATCCAGCCCTATGAGTATAAGACAAAAAGTGGAGAAGGTAGAAATAAAAGTAGTTGTACAAACTGAAAGAAGGTTCGTATCAAAGAACTGTGTTTGATGACAGCTTAAAAAGTAAAATTAAAGCCCTCTCACCGCCTTTTCATTCGCTTCCTTCTGCTTTTTTCATCATCCTACAAAAAAAAACCATAATGTTTAACAGTTATCTACATAGTATTTGACATAAAGATGCAGTTTAAAACTGTCTGATGGCATTATTATAATACTGGAAAGTATAGATGTACAGTGCATCCGGAAAGTATTCACACCGCTTCACTTTTGCCACATTTTGTTATGTTACAGCCTTATTCCAAAATGGAATCATATCATTTTTTCCCTCAAAATTCTACACATAATACCCCATAATAACAACGTGAAAAAGTTTATGGGAGATTTTTGCTAATTTATAAAAAAAAAAAAAAAAAAAAAAAAAAAACATATGTATATAAGTATTCACAGCCTTTGCTCAATACTTTGTTGATGTACCTTTGGCAGCAATTACAGCTTCAAGTCTTTTTGAATGATGTCACAAGCTTGGCACACCTGTCTAAGGGCAGTTTCACCCATTCCTCTTTGCAGCACCTCTCAAGTTCCATCAGGTTAAATGGGAAGCGTCAGTGCACAGCCATTTTCAGATCTCTCCAGAGATGTTCAATCGGATTTAAGTCTGGGCTCTGGCTCGGCCACTCAAGGACATTCACAGAGATGTCCTGAAGCCACTCCTTTCATATCTTGGCTGTGTGCTTAGGATCGTTGTCCGGCTGAAAGATGAACCATCGCCTCAATCTGAGGTCAAGAGTGCTCTGGAGCAGGATTTAATCCAGGATGTCTCTGTACATTGCTGCATACATCTTTCCCTCTATTTCTCCCAGTTCCTGCTGTTGAAAAACATCCCCACAGCATGATGCTGCCACCACCATGCTTCACTGTAGGGATGGTATTGGCCTTGTGATGAGCAGTGCCTGGTTTCCTCCAAACATAATGCCTGGCTTTCATGCCAAAGAGTTCAATCTTTGTCTCATCAGACCAGAGAATTTTGTTCCTCATGGTCTGAGAGTCCTTCAGGTGCATTTTGTCAAAAACTCCAGGTGGGCTGCCATGTGCTTTTTACTAAGAAGTGGCTTCCGTCTGGCCACTCTACCATACAGGCCTGATTGATGGATTGCTGCAGAGATGGTTGTCCTTCTGGAAGGTTCTCCTTTCTCCACACAGGAATGCTGTAGCTCTGACAGAGTGACCATTGGGTTCACGTCCCTGACTAGGGCACTTCTCCCCCGATCGCTTAGTTTAAACAGACAGCCAGCTCTAGGAAAAGTCCTGGTGGTTCCGAACTACTTCTATTTACGCATTATGGAGACCACTGTTCTCATTGGGACCTTCAAAGCAGCAGATATTTTTCTGTACCCTTCCCCAGATTTGTACCTCAAGACAATCCTGTCTCAGAGGTCTGCAGACAATTCCTTTGACTTCATGCTTGGTTTGTGCTCTGACATGCACTGTCAAGTGTGGGACCTTATATAGATAGGTGTGTGCCTTTCCAAATCATGTCCAATCAACAGAATTAACCACAGGTGGACTCCAATTAAGCTGTAGGAACATCTCAAGAATGATCAGTGGAAACGCAAAGGCTGTGAATACTTATGTACATGTGATTTCTTAGTTTTGATTTTTAATAAATTTGCCAAAAATGTAGACTTGTAGATTTTTGAAGGAAAAATGTATTCCATCTTGGAAAAAGGCTGTAACATAACAAAATGTGGAAAAAGTGAAGCGATGTGAATACTTTCTGGATGCACAGTAAATAAGATAGATATAACACTTAAAGGTTGTTACATGTTAAAACAAGTGTCTGATGTGGTGAAATCAAGTATAGACACGCGTGCACACCCTAACCCAATAAGTCAAGCTAATACTGGGAACATCACTTTCCTGATTAAAGAAACAATGCAACAGACCAAAAGACCTTTGTTGCCAAGATCTTTCAAGCCAATTGGTATAGGGTTCTACTTTACTAGCCTAGTTCTGGTAGCATGAAAATAGGGAGGATGAGTGGCACGGGGTTCCAAATTTTATCATGCTACCAAAACTATTTTTTAATAGTCTCAACTGGTGGGACAAGCGCTGGTTCCCTTAACAGACAGGCATGAAATCATTTGAGTGGGCTACTAACCAAGTTCAACCAGCCCTAGTGTGAATAGTCCCAGGGATCTTCCCACTGGCATTGGTAGATACATCTTTACTTTTTCTGTATTTATACTATTACCCAGCAACTGGCCAGGCACACAGGTTAAGTAGCAAGAAGAAGCAAAGTGTTATAACCACTAGGGGCAGCAGCTCTTGTAAGAACTGGTCTGTGGTAGGTTTGAGAAGGGTTGGGAGACCCCACACTCTACTATTCCACCATCCCATGTTGGTAAAGCCTAACAACGACCCCACACTGCTCATCTCCTTAATTTATTACACTACCAGAACTAGGCTTATAGGGGCTGATTCAGAGATGCGATTTCCACGGCACTTAGGTGCGTATATTTAAGATCCTAGAAAATTCGCAAAACTGCGCATGCGTAGTAATAGTGCAACGCCGTTAGCGTAGCGGTTAGGAGCGTAAATTCGCTAAGATCGTAGGTCTGAATCGCACGCAAGCACTTAAGATCTTAAGTGCTGCGAATCTTTAAGATCTTAAGGATTTGCATGGAAATGGGCGGGGGGAGTCAGGGAAATGAGGGAAAGTGGGCGCGGGCTGACACTTAGGATCTCAAATGAACGCTACCACGTCACTTAAGATCCCAAAGGACAGCGTATAGTTAAGGCAATTCAATGGTGGTCTAAGTTTAAGATCCACCGCTGTTTGCAAGGGGAGTGTCTGGTTTTGCAGTGGGCTGGAACCTGCTAAGATCTTAGCTAAGGTGCGTATATTTGCGATCTTTTCGCAATCGCATCTCTGAATCAGCCCCATAGAGAGCTAGAGCTGATCACAAAATACAGCAGGACCAATACAAGCACGTTTTAATGTGAGTGAAATTGGAAGCCCAAGTAGAAATTAACTTTTGGTATAAATGTCAAAACAATGTACACAATACAAACTATATAGCTACATTGTTTTTTGCACTTTTTTCACAGCAAATGTGATCATGCAATGCTATTGCTTTCCAAACCATAATGTGCATACACACTATTCAATTAATTGACTTATATTCTGCTGATCGATCACATAATCACAAAGGACGGGATCCAGACTCCTGCACACTTTCCGTGCGGGAGTCTGGCAGTAAAACGAGAGAGGGGAGTCAACTCCTCCTATCACTCCCCTCTCTTGTACAGGCTTTATGAGAACTTACTCTGCCATAAGCCTGCATTAACTTAAGCTAACACTCGTGCGGATCAGTGGTCGAACGGACCACTGATCCACACAAGTGTGGAATACCCCTCACACACTGTACAATTACCATGCTTCCCCCTTTAGCAGACAGGGGGGAAGCACAGCCCATTTCTTCTGAAATGGCAATGTATGGAATTAAGTGCCGTACGATGCGATGTATGTTAGTGCTACTATCGTGACACAAACGTAATATCTGGAGGATGTATGCGCCCTCCAGTAAAAACAGGCCACTTACGCACCTTGCATGTGTAAGTGGCCTGATGTCTGTAACTCTGGATCCTGTCCAAAATGTATAATGTGTACCTCCAGTAGTTTTAGAGGCTTTCACTCCACTGAACATGCACAGGAAATCATGAGACAGTAAATGTATGAGTTTATTGTCAAAATATCTCTTATCCTGATATTTCTGTATGGATTTCAGGCCGGATTCATACCGAAGAAGCAGTAGTTTCTTAGATGCGTATCTGTAGTAAAGGATCTACTGCGCATGCATAGTAGGTCCTTTATGCAATCTACGTACCAGTTCGGAACGTAGACTGCCTCCGAGCAGTCTTTAAAGACGGCCCGGAGTATTTTAGGTAAAAAGAGGCGGCTTAATGCCGCCTCGGGGAGGGTTTGGGAAAAAGTGTGAGGTATTTAGATTAGCCGGGGAGGGCGAGGCGGGTAGCAGCAATGTCCGTGTGGACATTGCACAGATAGTTAAGGTAGCCCTATGGTTCTTATGAGGTACCTAAAAAAGGGGACGGGATGGGGGCAGGACAAGTGAGTTAGGTGCAGGTCTGTCCGAACCTAACTCACACCGGATCTGTGAAACCGGTCAATCATCTCCTATTTAAGTTTACAAACTGAATAAATTTATAAGACAAATACACCCTTTTTACAAAGTAATACTTTGGACTGTTGACCTTTTCTATCTCTGCAAATGTAACTTACAGCTTATAGAAAAACAAAGCACACCACAAATAAGCAGAGCAAGCTGAACTGTTTGAACTGTTTTTATATAGTGCTATCATATTACATAGCGCTTTACAGATTCACATTCACATCAGCCTCTGCCCCTATTGGAGCTACATACTTAATTCCCTAACACATTCATACATACTTACACACACTAAGGGTTAATTTAGTCAGCAACCAATTAACCTACCAGTATGTTTTAGGCATGTGGGCAGAAACCGGAGCACCCAGAGGAAACCAACCCAAACACAGGGAAGAACATACAAACTCCACACAGATTAGGCCTAATCCAGAAATCAAGCGCAGTAACACATTGCTGAAAACTCCGGCCGCAAATGCAATGCGGCCGGAGTTCTGCATACAGCCCATTATGTTTAGAATACAAACAGACATCAAATTTACCTAGAATACTGTGTTTAGTTCTGGAGGCCATAACTTCAGACAGATATAAATATATCAGACTGTGCAAAGAAGAGCAACTAAAATGGTCCATGGTCTGTGTCACAAAACATATCAAGAATGGCTAGAGGAACTAAACATGTATAGCTAGGAGCAGAGAAGGGAGAGGGGGGACATAATAGCAGCTTTCAAATATATCAAGGGTTGTGACCGGCTAGAGGAGGGTGACATTTTTCAAAGAAAAAGGTATAATAGAACACGAGGGCATGAATATAAACTGGAGGGTGGTAGATTCAGAGGAATTGTGTGGAATTCCTTCACTGAAAAGGTGATAGATAAGTGGAATAACCTCCCATCTGAGGTGGTTGAGGCTAGCACAGTAGAACAGTTTAAACATGCTTGGGATAAATATAAGGATATCCTAAATCTTAAACTAAACTGAGGGTAAAAAGGGTCTAGGGTCAGTATAATTTTAAATAACCAACTGGACAGACTGGATGGGCCATGTGGCTCTTATCTGCCGTCACTTTTTACGTTTCATTGTCCCGTATTGATTTCTCATATTTGCATTTATATCAGTAAATAGCCTTGACTACATATTTTTCAAATAGTCTAAAAAAGTGACAAAACTAACAATAAACAAATCAGTTAGTATAAAGCATTGTAAATTTGTATGTGATGTCGCTGCAGTCCTGCAAACTATTATCCTTGCATCATCAGAGGAACAATAACTTCTTCTTTCCTGTCCTGTAATTTATCTTTGACATATCAATATATCAATATATGCTTATATGTAAAGTTACTAGAAACTGGGAGCTTATGATACACCATATAAGCAATGCATAATATGCATTACTAATTTACTGATAATGACTTCAATGCTCTTACAATTGGTTTATTTGAATTATTATTATGTTAAAAAGTTTAGCATTGTAATCATTAGTGATCACTGGATGTAGTAAAACGTCCATTTTCAACAATGTTTGTTAAAATGTCTTTAAAAAATAAACAAAAATAAAAACATAGTATACGCTGCTTTGCGTATACAGTATAATTATGTTAATACCCCAGCGGCTAGCAGTACCGCATTACCTGGATAGGCGTGGTGCTCGTAACCCCCTCTAAAGACGACAGTTGTACGGTGAAGAGCGCCATTATTACACACTGCCTCAACCCTGACAGTCTTTCCCCGTGAGTTACTTGAGTAGCAGTCTCTTTCTGCCTTCCTACTTCGCAAAATCAGGAAGAGAATGAAGACAACCCCCTGAAGGAGCGGCCACGAGACTACGAGATGTTTGAAAGGGGAGAGGGCATCTAAAGAGAATGGCATGCCGCTAGAAGGAGGGAAGTTTCTTGCAGCGGGATAACTGGGCGTGTATGAACGTCCAGAAACACCCTTACTGTAACGGCAATGACATTATTGGTGTGAACACATACGCATGGTCAGATTAGGAATTTCCTGTTTGTATATGAAGGAGGCTGTTAGTTAACCATAGGGAATAATTCAAGTGCAAGACAATTTGAAACTGAAATTAGCTTCTTTTTCGGCCAGCTGCTTTTCCATTTATTTCTGTGTGTATTTATATAGCTATTAATTCTTATTTGTGGTTTAGTTTCTTATTCAGATTCATGTTATATTAAAATAATTAAACTGATACCCACTTTCACATCACCCTAAAAACCTGGGTTTTTGCAGGGGCAGGCTGCAAAAACCCAGGTAAGGGCTGTAATGACCCGGGAAATGGACCCGGAACAAAAGGGCTATTCCTGGGTTCAAGCCCGGTATGGGTACAGTGTGAAAGGTGCTACCTGGGTTTTTCAACCCAGGTAGCATAGAAACTACTTTATTGGTGTCATTTGTTTACTATTGCCCTGGCAACAAGTGTTGCCAGAGCAACAATAAACAAATTACACAGTGTGATGGCTCACACTACTGACAGGACAGAAGGGGGTCCTTTTTTCCTGGGATCATCTGCTGACAGGGCAATATCCCGGGTTCACAGACCCAAGATATTGCAGGTGTGGTGATGTGAAAGGTGTATTAGTGAGATCACTAAGTTAACTTTGTATAGCCCAGGAACAAACGCAGGATTTTTGAAGGAGGGTTTTCAAACTTCGTGTTTAGTGTTTACAACGTATTTGAAATTTGAGTATGTGCATCTGCTGTATGTTAGGGATTCATTCAGGACAGAACTGGTATTTTAAGTGATGAGTGTTTATTTCCTGCAATTAAACATATAAATATTGTGAATGTTTTACATTTTTAGGTAGCTCAGGTGTATTGAAAGTGTGTTAACTCATAATTCACATAGGGCTCTATTTGCAAACTTCATTTTCATGCGTTAATACCCGTTTTCATGTGAAAATGGGCATAAAAAGACGTTTTTCATATTTACAGACCATGGATCGCCATGGAAAACTGCAGTTTCCATGGCAATCCATATAAACATTGGTGGTGTCCACCGGCTTGTTCTTTGTGGTGGTGTCTGCCGCATTATATTTACTTAATATAGAAGCTGAGTTTTACACTCCGCTCCCGGCATAAAAATAACGCCTCAGGCTGGCGTTATTGGACCAATTCTAGCGATCTTCCCATATTTTTTGTTTTCCCTCTCCCTAACAACTGTTATTAAGGGGAGAAAAGGAGGGTATGTATGGGGAAAGCGCTGGAATATACATATATGTATGTAAATATAAAAGAAAAATTAAAGAAATAAAAAAAAAATGTTTTCCATTTTATTTGTATGTTAAAAATAAGTACACCATAATAATAAAATTAAAGAAATAAAGAAAAAAAAGATAAAAGTGACATGTCTTACACTGAAGATTTTCAAGTCTCAACATGAACATACTGCATACTGCACATACTGAGCATGTGCAGGACTTCATTCAGGCTTCGTATGAATGAAAGATCCTGCAGTGACTTCGCAGATCACAGGAGGGGTGAGTATTAGTAAATTATGTGAACGAAGTTGCCAGGCTTGCAGTGAAGAAAAGCGAGCCTGGTTCACCTTACTTTTACTACTGTCTGCAATCGCAGAAACCCCTGAGACTATCATAACATAGGTTTTTACTTAACTCTAGCAGACTTCCATATGCTACGCAGCCGACCGATGTTGCGCTCTTGGCGAATCAGGGCTCCCTTGCCCCTGCAACAGGAATAAGTGTTTAAATTGTACAGTAAGGACTTGTCTATTCAGAATACTTAAGGTAGGGTCCTGTTGGCGGATCCACATTCCACACGTAGAAGTGCAGGCAGTAGTGCCCTGCTTTCCTACTTGCAGGACACGAATTCCGTATGATAGCCTCCACAGCAGAGGCTTCCATACAGAATATATGGGTAAGTATGAATTCGGTCCATAGTTACAGTAGCTCTGTTTTCTGTTATTTTCTTGGGTTTTTTGAGGTTATTATTTCTGTCCTGGGAGCTTTCTTTGATACTGAACTCTCCCTATATGTGTGCCACTTTAAACAAAAAGTGTCCCTTAATCCCTTAAGATGGCCTCACTGTAAAGCAAATAAATGTTCATGCAATTATCAGGAGAATTAATCATTTATCGGTTTAGTGTGTAGGCCATGGTTGCCGACTCCTGGAATCCTGGCAGATCTCCCGGACTCCCGGGAGAGTACCCTTTTCTCCCGGAGACAATACAATGATCGGAAAGAGTATTATTCCCAGACACTGTATTGTCACATACACAGTGTCCGGACCGCTGCACCCGGGCACTGTATATGTGTTGCTATGGCAATACATACACAGTGCCTGGACGCAGCGGTCCGGGCACTGTGTATGTGTTGCCATAGCAACACATACACAGAGCCTGGACGCAACGGTCCGGGCAATGTGTTTGTGTACCGCTGACGCTGCATGCAGAAGAAGAGGCGCCGCAGAGGACGAAGGAGGAAGAAGATAAAACAGGTAAGAGACTTATAAAAGCTTTTTGGGGGTTAAAGTATGAGGGGGAGAGGGGGTAATGTGTAATTATAGTATGTGTGTGTGTGTGGGGGGGTAATGTTTAATTATAGTACGTGAGGGGGGAGTAATGCAGGGTTGCCGACTCTCCCGGAATATCCGGGAGACTCCCGAAATTTGAGCAGTTATCCCGGGAGAGCCGGCAAAGCTCCCGCAAGCCCCACCAGCCATCAATTACTCCTGTAAGAAGAACGAAAGTGGGACACAAAGGGGCCATCCCCGGCAATGCAGGGACCATCTCCGGCGACACATGGACCGCCCCCCGGCAACACAGAAACCACCCCTATGCTTTTTACTTTTCTCCCTGAAATTATTTTTCAAAAGTAGGCAACCATGGTGTAGGAAAGTAGATTTCCTAAACGCCAATAAAATAGCCATAAACCGCTTGTGTCTGTATTTTTCACCAGAACTTCCTTTTTCTAAGACATTCAATTCTTCACCAGCTCTCTATATTGATTTAAAAGGTCCTATGGTTCACCCATTATTCTTATTTTATATTTCATATTTATGATTGTGCTTCATTTGTTTTAATAAACTTGTTTACATCTAATTAGGCATTTTATTATTTAAGTTCTAGTATGATTATATGATTTCCATCTAGCGCAGCACTTTTTCTGATAGATACTTTATGTTTTGTAGGATTGGCTTCCTCAGTGCAGCAGCTGATGGTTAATAGACACTTCTATATTTATATTTAATTCTTATTTGATTTTCTTTTAGCGCCCCTTGGGATTTATTTTCTTAACTGTTCTACTTTATAGCAGAATAAGTTGCCATAAAGATTGCATGAGAGAGGGACGTGACAGGGGGCGTGCACTCCCCTCTCTATGTCAGACGGACAGACCCCCACACCTACGGAAAGAGGGTGGGGGTCTGGATCTGGTCAATAGTTGGTGAAACCAGGCGCTGATATAAAAACACTAAAATGGTATATATCAACACACCTAGTGTACCTATTATAATAAGGTACTACTCAAAGGGACAAAAAAAGTGCTCGTGCAAAAAAATAGTATATGTGGTACCACTGACTATTAAACAACAGATGGATAATCAAAGTATACAGGTACCATAAAGTCAATAATGGGGGCAAAGTCTAAAGAGAGCAGCACAGAGATGTATCCAAGAAGATGATCATAGAGGTTGGCCTTCTGACATCTACATGACCAATTACATACTAATTGCTTTGTCAAAGAAAATAACTTTTTGCTTTTAAATAAATTTACCCGAAAAAAACATTGGTGTGTAATGTGTATGATGTAAAGTCTATGTGTGATCAATAGCTAAGTGTAGACTTCAAAGGTCAGCAAAGTCTATGTGTGATCAATAGCTAAGTGTAAAACTAAAGTTCTGCAGCTAGTGACCCCTGCCCACCTTTGTTTTAAACAGAGAAGCATACAGAAAATAACAGTATCATTATTATTTTGTATACTTCTCCATTTTAAACAAAGTCCGTGTGAGAGACTAAATCAAACCAAATAAAAAAAAGTTGAAGTCAAAACTGCATGTTATCAGTAGGTTTTTTTAATTCATTGTATTTTTGAAAGTTTTAAACTAGCAACCCTCACCCCAATGGTATAATAAATAATCAAACAGTAATAGATATAAAGAAATACTACTTACCTTTTGCTGGGTCAACAATGCTGGCTCCTTCCCTGACCTTCTTGCCAGCATTCTGCGCTGGGGAAAAATGGGGGGTGGGGGTGGTTGTCAGGGCCGGTGCTAGGGTGTTCGGCACTTCCCTGCAAACTTTAAATTTGCGCTTACCAGTTTAACTATTTGTCATCAGAGTTTCTAGAGTATAATATCCATGTAAGCACCATAAAACACAATCTCGTAAACACAATAAAAGTAAGTAAATCATAGCCGCTACTATACAATACAGGCAGCATTCTAGTCTCCACTATACAATTCCCATTTCATCTTAAACACTGCAACACAATACAGACTATATATCTTAGGGACACATACCTTACAGACATTATCCTAGTGACTCCTATACCATACAGGCCACCTTACAATACAGACTGCATCCTTCCGACCACTGTACAATAAATTCAACATTCTTGTAACCTGAATGCAGTTAAAAAAAACAGTCACAAAACAGAAAACATTTGTAACAATAACACAGCCTTTTAAGCACTAAGTTATCCCATTTGTTTGTGTGTAATGCATATATTCATCCAATCTCTCCCCCTTGCATGTACTTACCCTTATGTGTCTCCAGTCTCCCAATATTGCCATCATGTCTCTGCAGCCCCTCACTATCCCTAGCATGTCTTTGCAGTCCCTCAGTATCCCCATCATGTCTCTGCAGCCCCCCAATTTCCCCATCATGTCTCTGCAGACCTCAGTGTCCCCATCATGTCTCTGTAGCCCTCAGTATCCCCATCATGTCTCTGCAGCCCATCAATTTTACCATCATGTCTTTGCAGCCCTACAATTTTCCCATCATGTCTCTGCAGCCTCTGAAATTCCCCATCATGTCTCTGCAGCCTCTGAATTTCCCCATCATGTCTCTGCAGCCCTACAATTTCCTCATCATGGCTCTGCAGCCTCTCAACCCAATATCCCCATCATGTCTCTGAAGTCCTCCCAGTATCCCCATGATGTCTCTGAGGCCCCCCAGCCATC
>WWET01004845.1:8931-21945 GCA_011038615.1 Limnodynastes dumerilii
CCCCCCCCCCGGATGTGCCACTGATTAATCCATCTGCATCACACACACTAAATTTTTGGCCCATTCCACTATAATTGTAGGATCAGACTGATAATCACTATAGTGTGTGGCCAGTTCAAATCCACAGGTGAAATTATTAAGTGAACAAAGAGGAGGTTCAGTTTTGGGGCTACTTGGCTGCTTCTGACATGGGGTACCTTGAATATTTACAGGGCAAAATCTCAAGACAATCATGGTCTTCTGCAACAAAACACATTGCCAAGTGTCAGAAAGCTCTGTCTTAGTTGCAGGTTATGAGTCCTCTGAAAACACACAGAAAACACACAGATAATAACAAAACATAGGATCCAGATCACAGTTTATAGAAGGGGAATTCAAAATAGTCCAATTAAACATCTATATAAAAGAGATGAAACTTGTGGTCTGGAGAAGGCACCATCAAACATGAGAAGTGGGCCAAACTATCTGTTGTCAGGTGCAGACGTCTAACTGAGAGCTACAGATATCACTTGTTAGCAGGGATTGTCCCTAAAGATTGTGCAACAAAATATTAGTTAAGGGTCACATCTCTTTTGTTCATGCCATTTTCATTGGTTTATTATTTTAAATACTTTGCATAAAAAAACAATGGGCCGTATTCACAGATCCATTTTCAGGTGGAGTTGTGTGCGTATTTTTAGGAATGGATGAACTGCGCATGCGTAGTAACTTTATTTACATACTTTACGTAGACTATACGCACGTAAGTATCTCACGGACGTACTTGTGAATCGCACTTGGGTACATATCCACGCATCTCTGACACACGGGAAAATTTAAATAAAAGTGGGTGGGGGAGGCATTTAATTGAACGTAGGGAGGCGCAGTTATAAAGAATAGCACAGATGGAGAACATATATGCACACAAGTACAACCGGAAAGAACAAAGTGGTCTAGGCACTCGTAAGTGGCCGACAGCATGCCCGGGAGAGGGGAGTCTCAGGGTTGTTGGTGGGTGTTACCTTGCGCTGTGCGTGCATATAATTGTGTACTTTAAAAAAACGCATCTCTGCATCTGGCCCAATGTCTGATTTATGTTAATTATGGAATAAACAATGATGGATGACATTCCTGAGTTTCCTGTTATTTCAGATAAAAAATATGGGTTCTTTTTTCTTTGTGGAAAGGTACAGACAAATTTGTCCATGTGTACATAGTTTTATATAATTAAATAACTCTTTTTTGAAAAGCAACATTTCATCTGATTTAGCCAGGCTTTCATCACAAAGCATAATCAGCCCTTCCATACCTTTGGCGGCACAATCATTGTACCAGGTCAAACAAATATTTGTCCAGTGGTTTCATATAGCTGTGGTGTCTTGCTGACATGATCCAGTTGAAGTAATGAGTACTTATGGAAATGATTAGGTTTGCAACGTTCTCATTTGGGGGAGCACATCCTTACTGTGAATGGGCTACATTACAAATACAGAGCGGAGCCAAAGTTTAGCTATGTATACCTTCATATAGCTAACAGTCATGTTGTGTGGCCAAATAGGGTTTATCAGCCATTGGCATTATCTTGGGGAAACCATCAGCATAGAGCAGAACTAATAACGATAGGAGGCTTAAGTACGTAGCCTATGAAAGTGTTCTATCAGTCTGTACTGTCAGTCACAACTCATCCATCCAATACAGAATTCACAGTATGAGATACAGAGGGTGGGTGGGATACGGATTGGTAACCGTACAGTGGGCTTTCCAAAGCCCTCACATACGATCCATTCCTTACTCAAGGTAAGGTTCTGCATGCGGAAGGCCCATACGTGTAAGAGCAGTGCAGCAGTGTACAGGAATTCTGGATCTCAAATTCTATACATTAGCCTCTGTTACAGAAGCTAATGTACGGAATCTAATTGCAGTTCTGGGTCTGGCTTATGGTCCTCTCAATATTGTACCCAACCAACCCTAGTGGGAGAGCCCAATCTCTATGAGGATTGGGCTCTTCAAAAATATTATATAGTATATTAGCATATTAGCACTAGGGCTTTTTTAAACACAACCTTAGTGTAGTGAGTAAAACCCCTTTCACACTGTAACGAAACCAGGGTTTTTGGCCAAAAACCCGGGAATCAGCAAAAACCCATGTATTTGGTGGCGGTGTGAAACGTCCGCTTTTGGTACACCAGGGTCGAAAGACCTGGGACTTCGACCCGGCAACAAAGAAGGGTTATTCCCGGGTCCTACCCGGGAAGAGTGGCAGAGTGAACAGTACAGAGTTGTTTTCAACCCGAGGTTTTTGACATTGCCACCTGATTGGAAGCAGAAATAGGTAACATGTGATGACGTCATCATAGGCTGCCGTTCCTCAGATCTCAAGATGGCGCATTGGCGAGAGAACGAGATTATGGAGCTCCTGAATATTCACGGGGAGGAAGCAATAAAGGAGCAAATATCGGGCACAGTAAAGGAAACACACATATACCACAACAGGAGTAATGAGGGATAATAAAGACACAACAGCAGGTCGTGAACAAGCTGAAAGCGTTAAAGAAGCATTTTAATAAAGTGCATGATGAACATAAAAAGAGTGGCAGTGGCAGAATACAGTGGCAATTCTAAGAATTATGCACATCTATTTTTGGTTACAGTGCTTTCTGTAATCCATTAGCATTGTCGTCAGCCATTATGGGCCACAATCAGAGTTCTCAAGCATCTCAAGCATCAAGCAAGCCATCCAGGCCTTCGTCACCCTTAATGTTTGACGATGATGAAAGAGAGGTGGAGTCCAGCGCAACGGACACTTCACTTTTAACTGATGAGCCAAATGTATATTCTGCAGTGCTTGAAAAAAGTGAGTCTCTTTTTATAATAGTCTATAAGTTCGGTAATGTCCCTGTGTGCAATGTTGAAAATGGTTGTATTTCTTGTAGCGGTATCCCAAAAGTCAGTTTTTTTGCAGTCTGTAATGTCCTTGCATGTAATATAGAAATTAATGATATAATTGTTTTTTAATAGGTCGTCATTCTCGAACAGCATCGGTACAGTCAGGGCAATGGCCCCTCAGGCACAAAAAGGTTGTAACTAGTCTCAATCTGTTGCAGGAGATCCAGGGCATTTGCAACTGGAACGACAAAACAGTAAGTGCTTTTGGCTGCACCATCGATGTCTGTGAAGGATTAGTTGTCCATTTCATGCTGATGCGCTGTTGTTTCTGTTTATTCTTTTATAGGTGATACTCCTGACGATCTTTTGGAGGAGCCTTGTATGTCCTCACGGGTTACAAAATCTTGGAAATTTCTTTGGTTTGATAAACACTGTATGTCCACAGCACTATGTTTTTTACGTTTTTTTTTATAGTCTTTGCTGTCATCATAATAGTTTAGGACAGCATTTTACAGTTCAAAAAAAGGCATAGCAAAAATACCATGGTAAAGACATCAATAACAGCAAAATAAAGAATTGTAAAAAGGAATGTAAACATGGATAATAACAGTAAATACGCAAAAAACAAGAATACAACCATAACTCAATACTATCAACAACTATAACTATATAACTTGTTTACCTGTCTAAACTCTACTAACTATAATATAACTGAAAAACAAAACTACCTATAACACTAGAACTACATATTTAAAATGCAATAAAATAACACAAACTATTAACAATAACCTAACCTATCTACATACATACACATATATCAAGATGGCGCAATGGGGGGGAAGCGAGATTATAGAGCTCCGGAATATGCATTAAGGAGTATAGTATTATATATACACATATGTATATAATATTGCTATTTTACTTTCACATCTAGGTAATACATCTGCGACAATGACAATGACGCCTGAAGCGACATCTGCTGCAGACGAAACCACGACTTCCACAGTATTGTGGGGAAATAGTGAGAATTTACATACTTTAGTTTTTATATTTTGAACAAGTTGTTGCTGCTTGCAAGAAATGCAGGAGGGATGAGGCCTCGAGCACAATGGCTTACAAAACAGCTTTCTAATCTTGCAACAAGTACATACATAATTTTTAATGTTTATAATGTGCCAAAGCAAAGAAAACGTATGAGTAAAGTGGAAATAGCCACGAAAGCAATGACCACTGTAATGCGGGGTTGCCGACTCTCCCGGAATGTCCGGGAGACTCCCGAAATTCGGGCAGTACTCCCGGTATCCCGGGAGAGCCAGCAAATCTCCCGCAAATGACTTGAGGCCCGTGGCTTCACTGAAACCACAGCCTCAAGTCCTGCCCCCCTGCCTAGCAACACTAGTAGTGTTGCTAGGCACAGGAAGGGACTTGATGACGCAATCTGCGGCATCAAGCCCCGTCCCGACCCCTATTTCAAATAAAAACGGGGCAGTATGAACCAGGGGGCGGAGCCTAATGACGCGATTTACATAAACCGCGTCATTAAGCCCCGCCAAAAGTAGGCAACCATGCTGTAATGCTGGAGCAACTAGACTCCATGGGCCTGATCCAGAGTAACGATCGCAAGCGAGCGTACGACGAGCGTATGCGAAAATTCGGCAAAAAATTTGCAACGCGCATGCCCAGTATGACAGCTTCCGGTCGCCCGAGCGTCATGAGCGAATAGCGGGCGTATTGTTAGCGTATTTTTCGCTCGCGGGGCGTACTTTCTTTACGATGGTCGGCTGGGCGCCCGTTTTACTACAGGGAGGCGGGGATAGCCATTTAAATTGTACAGTATGGGCGTGCTAAGCCCGTACGCTCAGCGTATTTTCTGCGAATTTTCGTACGGCCGACGGTCGTACCCAGTGTAGGGTATAGCCGCCGTAAGCAGGGACTTTACTATGGGAGTGTTAGGGGCGTGTATGTTGATACGCCCGAGCGAACGTTCGCATTCGCCCGTCGTGCGAATTTTCGTAGCGCTGGATCAGGCCCCATGAACCAAGCCATGCAGCGGAATGAGGAGGACAGGATACAGGTTTTTCAATCACGAGACCAAGCTGCAGGACAAGTTCCTAGATCGAATTACCCAGATAACCCGTGGAAATAGAGAAGCCAACATGCTTTTTATTGAGAGAATAGTCCAAAGAATGAGAGGTTCCCAATCTGCACCTCCACCACCACTTCACCTGCTTACCCACCCTTCCACCCAAGTGGTTATCCTTTCCCTGGTTACCCTCCCCAGAATTACCCTCCACCACAACATCCACCACAAACACATAACCCACCTGCTACACCGCATACTGACCAAGACCCTCAATACCTTAATGGACAGCATCCGCAGCAGTCTACAGTACCTAACCCACCGCCCACTTTAAATACATCCCAGGAACGGCTGTATCACCACCAGCTCTTAGAGCAGGAACAATACCCTCTATCAAAATCTTTAAATGTAGTAGATTTCTAGTTAATATATTTTACAGTTTATTGCATTTTTTGTAACTGTATATTTTTGCTATATCTTGATATGTTGATATATGTTGTATGCCTTGTTGCACAAAGCACTTAAGTATAAACCATTAAAGCATATGTTGTTAATATGCTGAAGTTAAAAAAAGGGACGCAATAAACGACCACTTTTTAAAAACAATAGGGTAGATCCAGAACTACGTTTGCCGTATGTTTATTCGCGTAGCGTATTTTCGTGTGCGTATATTCTATACACTCCCCTAGGCACACCCCTTGAACGTACGTATTTTGTCAAGATAAGCTTTCCAAACCCTACCTTAAGTTTTGCCAACGTAACCGCAGTGATACGCACACGTACGTATGAGCAACACGAATTTACGCAGCTAAGCACGCCCATACTGTACACTTTAAATACAAACCCCCGCCTACTTAACGTATTTCAGACGTATTTTGGACTCACGTAAAATTGGCATGCCCACACGTAAGTATTTACGTGACACATTCGTGAATGGCCCATACGTTCACAATTACGCTACGTTACTGTGCGTATTTTCTATGGTGCGCATGCGCAGTACTTACCAAAAGGCGATTTTACATCTCCGCCACGCGTAAATTCGCTCACAAGCTTTGTTCTAGATCTGGCCCAATGTGTTTATTTTAAAGAAAACTATGAAGATTGCTGGCCAAGGTAGGATGTATAGTTTCCACGCGCGAGCTGTGGCGCTCAACCTCTGAAGCTTGTGGATCAGTCGGCTCCGACAGCTCAGAGTCCTGAAAGATCCATTCAGGTAGAAACCACTCTTTCTGCATCTCTTTGACTGCTGTAAAGAGAGTGTAAAAGTTTAGTTTCCAAATGTATGGATGCTCGGTGTAATTTAATGCTACATTAGAAAAACATGTTACAGAAAGCATAAGGGGATATGGATGGATGTAAGCAGGTACAGAAGGGATAGGGGGATATAATAGCAGGGGATATACTCAGGTATAAGGGGAACAGGGGCATATAATAGCAGGGGATATAGTCAGGTATAGGAGGGGACAGGGGGATGTAATAGCAGCGGATATACTTAGCTATAAGTGGGACAGGGGCATATAATATCAGGGGATATAGGGGATATAGTCAGGCATAGGGGGGTTAATAAAGTTAATAATAATAATAAAAAATAAGTTAATAAAATTACCTAGATTTTCTAGATCTTCAGCCATCGTAAAAATAATGCAGCTAAAATGGCCACATTTAAATGACATCATTTCAAGCAGCCAATAAAAGCTCCTTTCTATAATGAATGACAGTTGCTTGACACGCCTGACCTGGGAAATTCAGTTGCAGTGTGAAAAGAACAGACCCAGGAATTTCCCGGGTTTTTGGGGCGCTTAAAGGTGTCCTTTTTTTTTGACTCACCATTTCTTCCCAGAAAATCCTGGGTTGAAAATACCGAGTTTTTCACAGCTGGCGGTGTGAAAGGGGTTTTAAAGGTCATAAATAGTTACAAATACATGGGAAAGTTTGTGTTCTTAGATAAATTCATATTCTATACCCACCATATTATACTGTACTATTAATTGGGAATTAAATGTCAATATAACTTGCTATAAATGTATCATGTATTATGTATTGTGTCTTATTCTGTATTGCAAAATGAATGTTCATATATTTATTTATTTCTTTAGGCAACAGAGAAAACATTTAGTAAGGCCCTGTTAGGTAGGGGACTGGGTCCTGTATTAGGGACAATCACATGCATGGAAGTCCATTCATATACTGTACTAGGTACACACGTAAGCTGTCACGCCCTGCTGTTGGAGGCCATTGCTGCATCGGTGGTGTTGCGGTTCGTGCAGAACTGGCCTCCAGACGCATACACAGTAGGAATGCACACAAACGGTCTGTGAAAGTACCCCGTTGTTCCTAAATCAGGATCCAGTCCAGGGTCTTTAAGTCCCATAAACAGTGCCAGCCATAGGCAGGATGTATACGATTAAGGCTGCAGTGTTACACACAATCCATTTTACTAAATAAACATTATTTCCAATCTTTACAAATTCCACATAAAAAGTGTTATGTTCTGTAATATTCATTTTATTTATTAACCTATGTAACAATAATATTTTATCAGTGTGAAAGTTATGTACCGAAAGTATCTATTGCTTACAGTAACTTACAGTAAATATGCTATTTGCTATCATAAGCATATTACCTATATCTTTTGCTTTGATTAATGTTTAACTTTCCCCACTTAAAGTTCAGTCAGTTTTAGCAGCAATACTTTCATTTTTCATTTTCAGCACCAGGCTGTCAGCATTTATAATCAGTAACACATAGCTAGCTTGCTTGAGATAGTAGAACAACCAAACAGCATATTTCATAGTCATGTGTCATCGTGAGGGAATGCTATTACACAGGTCCCATCTAAAGTGCAACTGGATTCTCCCGAATAATCAATTAAAAAAATAAAATAACATTCAGGCCACCCAAATCTATGACTGTATCACTTCAGTGTATTGCAAAAGGGGAAAAAAGACACAACTATATAACAAAGTATCTTGATTACTTTTGGAAAGGATCCAAATGATACTTAATCTCTTTAAATTTGAGTTTTTCCCCTTGTGATTTTTGGTAATAGTATCAATGTTATGGTGATCTCACTATATGGACTCTTCTTATTTAGGAACCTTTGACCCAGCGGAGTTTACTTAAAGGAAATCTATTTGCTAATTGAGGTTGAGGAAATCCAGATCCTTCTCAAATTTGTTAGGCGCTGTAACACTACAGAATGCTCTTTGGCTCCAAAAGTGTCTGAGTGTGTTTGAAATGCAGCTTTTATTGTTACAGTGACCACTAAAGACTTTTCACCCCTTTTCTGGACAGCTTCTGTACTGCTGTTATATCCTTCTGTCTGATAGGAAACAGCAAGCTGTCACCACATGCAAATCCTACAGTATCTGAGTTAATCCAGATGCTTCTGAAAACTACAGCATACTATAACCCAAAGGCTAGATTAAATTACATAGCATAGGTTGGATTTATAATCACTTTACTCCTAGACAGAGGACCTTTGTACTAAATATACCTATAATTCAGGAGACACTTGTATACATTCAAATGCAAAAAATGTGATTTAAAACAGCAAATAGAATAAATTAGACGTGAATAGTGTACTCTGACATAAAATATGACTTTTTATCTGCAAAAAAAATTCAAACTTAGTACAAACTATGAAGCATTTGAGCTATGTTTGAGCTATATCGTAAGACACAGTGGCGCACCCAGGGGGGTTTCTGGTAGCCCAAACCCCCCACAAAGAATATAAAAAAGATAAAATGGGGCCTGGCTTTGTGGGGTGTCATAAAGGGGTCTGGCTTCATGAGACTGGGCTTTTATAAAAGGGGCATGGCTTCATAAGAAAGCATGAAGAATCCCACCACAGAGCTGGATACAACTATATATTATGGATCTGGGATTGGCACATACTATAATATAATGAGATATATTATGGGCCTGAGTATTGAACATACTATAATATAATGATATATATTATGGGCCTGAGTATTGAACATACTATAATATAATGAGATATATTATGGGCCTGAGTATTGAACATACTATAATATAAATAGAATATAATAGGGGTCTGGGAATGGTATATTATATACTGTATATTGTGTGCCATTCCCAAAGCCTAATATATACCCTATTTATTATAGCATGTGCCACAACTAGACACCTAATATAACAACACATGTACCTTGTGTAGTGTGCCATGTCAAGATCCCTATGATACCCCACATGTATTAAACACATTGGAATCCCCCATTGAAAATCCTGTGTTTGCCACTGTGACAACATACATATACATTGACTCCTAATTCACAGTGGTTTACATTAGATTGGGTACAAACTATATTTACAAAAATCAAGTTGCTACCATATGCTGTATTCATAGACTAACTTGCCTTTATAACTTCAATGATTTAATGTTAACAGAAACTATCACCCAGTTACTTCTTATAATTGCTATGAATTAAAATGGCCAAAGCAATCTTCTTTAGAACATACAGTACATAAGCACTTTATTTACAAAAGGGTGCAATTATTATTTACAAAGAAAAAGATCTTTAACTAGAAAAGTTACAGGAAACTAGAAAAGTAAACATAGCAATCAAAACAAATATGATTAAAAAAAAGAAATAATCATCTGGTTCAAAGTTAATAAAGTTCTGACTAGAAGCATAGCATAGGAATGGACCTTCCACCAGCAGGAAGCTGGCGTTTTGTGCTCATTATCTATTAATACCAATCTTATTACTTTCTCATCCCCCTTGCAAGGAGAAGGGGACTGTAGAAACAGGGCTAATATTAATTTTTGGTAACTAAAACCTAAAAACCAAGCACTGAAACAGTAAGACTGGTCAAAGGTTAGTATTCTTGGACAGCTGTCAATGACAAGACCAGACACAGCTAATTTCCTCCGTGTTAGAGAAGATTTAGAGATAGCTCTTATCAGAAAAGCTACATCCAAACTCTTGGTCCTTTGAGTAGTGCCATTTTGTTAGATCAACTTGTAAAGACATATGTCACAGGTAATTAAACATTTATATTTACTGGTTGTATGATGAATAAAGACATAAAGACATATGTGATCTTCTTTTAACTATACCTGGCCTTTACACCAGAGTGGAGCCATAGATGCATGCAGGTGGCGGGGTAAACGGCGCGATTTATGTAAATCATGTCATTCTTGATGCAATTTGCGTCATCAAGTCCCTCCCTATCCCTAGGCAGGGGGCAGGACTTGAGGCTGTGGTATAATGGAAACCACGAGCCTCAAGTCCCTTGTGGGAGATTTGCCGGATCTCCCATGAAACTGGGAGAACTGCCCGAATTTCGGGAGTCTCCCGGACATTCCAGAAGAGTCAGCAACTATGCTTTACACACACACACACACATACACACATGCTTTTTTGCTGAAATGGTGCCAACTCTCAACAGTGAGAGTCCCTCAATCGTGTTTTTTTTAAATGGAGAGCTATCACACCTTAGCAGGCACCTCTTGAGGTGGTTTCTCAAATCGATTTATAGTTTAATCCAAAGAAGTGCATTAAAAGCAGGAGTAATACAGAAACAAAATAATGAGGAGACATACATGTTAATTATTAAGTACTGTAAGATTATCATACATACACGCTGAACGCATGGAGGGACGTCTCGTCCTATTGTGGGAAAGGCTTCCGACCCAGGAAACCTAGATCAAGAGGATCCAGATCCTTTTGAGCATTCATGCACAGTACTGCATTGAGTCCATTTTCTACATGCATAGCATAGTATAGCATTTCTGCATGCATGGGAGAGAGCATGACAGAAATGTATAAGGTTATATAGTAGTATCAGTTATTAAACTAAACTAAGCTTACTTTATAAGATAAAACACAGAAACAACATTTGTTTATCTAACCTACCATACTACCAACTGTACAAAAAAATGTTAAAGAATTAGTTACACACATTTGCAAATATATCAAAAGCATCTGCCACTTTCAAGGCTTTTCTGCTAAGGTGCTCCTAAATCTAAACAGTATGAGTCCCTATACTGGGTCATAAATCATGTGTTTTTAAATTGAAGCTAACTCACCTAGAGGCACCTCTTAAAGACTCCAAAACAGCTGCTGTGGACCAACCAACACCCCCTGTCAGCATGTTTCCTAGTACAGATAATATTTAGAAGGATATTATTAAAAGCAGTAAAATTTTGAACTTTAATGAAATGGTTTAGCCAAAGTGCCATTGTATCAAGATCATCAAATTTACTGCAATAGCAATAAAAAAAAAAATTGAAGCAAAAGTTTAAATAATTTGTCAAAGTTGTCTTTTGCAGGTTTTAAGGCTGTTTTAGTAAGAACCAAAAATACATGCGCCAGGCTGGCAAGACGCCGGTCATCCTCCCGCTCTCCGCTGCAGCGCACAGCTGTCAGGAGGTCCCTGTTATCAGCCACCGATGCAGTTACACAGCGCAGCTGATAGCAAACCCCCTTTCAGCTGCTGGGGTGTGCTATCAGCTGCTCTGTTTTCCGCCAGGCAGTTGATAACAGTGACTTCCTGCATGCAAAGTACACTCCTTCCTTGTAACACTAGCATCACTAGGAAAAAAAAGGAGCGCACACCGTGGAGGAAGGGAAGACATCTAAGGTAAGTGAATAACAACAGTGGAGAAATACTAGGAGGCTGGAGTGACAGTAATGGGTAATACTGGGGGGCTGATGAGACATGATAAGGAACTGGGGGGCTGGAGAGACATGGGCCCGGATTCACAACCCTGGACGTATTGCACATACATCCTTAATTTGCCGATAGTAGCTACTATGCATGCGTAGTAATCTATGTATCCTTTTGTCTGGGAGCAGTTGCTGAGAGGGAGAGCTGTTTCACAGCAGCCATTTTGGAGACTTTAAGGGGTGTCTCCTAGGTAAGTTGGCTCTCAATTTATAAACATATATATGGGACCCAACATTGGGACTCTCAATTTTAGAGTTAGGACCACCATATACAGAAAGGCCTTGACGGTGGCTGGTGGCTTATCCCATATTTGATCAAATATGTGTAACGAACATTTCTGTGTTTTGTTTTACAGATAGAACAGTAGATTCTGTTACTGGTTTATGGCAGTGTGCTGGGAATATTTTTTCCTTTTGTTTCTGTGGCAAGCAGATTAACCCCTGCCTTTCACGCACCTGTTTAACATATACCTATTATAACACCCATCCCACTTACAGTAAACATAAAAGATTTAGCCATACAGACAACTTTCCACTGGAAACACATAAATACACAATCCCACTTGTGTAAATCTATGCTTATAACACCATCATTCCACATAAATATAAAAGATCTAGCCATCTTTCCATGGAAACACATACAAAACAGTATCACGTGTGCATGTCATGCTTATATCGTCATCATACCAGATAAATAAAAAAAATGTAAAAAGATATAGCTGTCTTCCCACTGGAAACACATAGAAATCTGTCACGTTTGTAAATCTATGCTTTTAATGACATCATTCTACAAAAAGAAAAACATGTTTAAGAAAATTGTCTAATGTATATCCATGGTTATAATGACTTAATTTCACATAAATAAAAAGATATGGGACTAGATTTATTAAACTGCGAAAAAAGGAAAAGTGGAGATGTTATCCTTAGCAACCAATTAGATTCTAGCTCTTACTTTCCTATTGCATACTAGAGAATGTCAGCTAGAATCTGACTGGTTGCTATGGGCAACATCTCCACTATTCCTTTTCTGCATATTTGTAAATCTAGCCCAAATTCATCCTACCATACATGTAGTTTGATAAACGAACAGATGGCAAATAAAGAAACAGGGCCGTATTCACAGATCCGTTTTTTAAAAGAAGGCAATTATATGTACACATGTATAAAAACAGAATGGAAGTTGCTCAATCAATTTAGCATATATTTACACACATGGGACTGTGTTCTATTTGTTTCCAGTCAGAAGCTGACTTTATTTATTTTATTATTGCAGGATGTTGGAGTGATAAGCACTGAAGATGGCATTTTAAGCACTGATATTCACACATGGGACTGTTTTCTATATGTTTACAGTGGGAAGATGGATATATATAT
>WWET01004845.1:44263-66839 GCA_011038615.1 Limnodynastes dumerilii
ACTGTGTATGTGTTGCTATGGCAACACAGCGCCATTGAACGGCGCTGTGTTGCCATAGCAACACATACACAGTGCCTGGACGCAGGAGTCCAGGCACTGTGTATGTGATTACACAGGCTCCGGGAAGTGAAGGCCCCGTGCGGGGCCGCCTGCAACCAGTACAGTGCCGCCAGGATGATGAACCTGGCGGCGCTGTACTTGCCGCCTCTGCCTGCGACCCGCTGTGACTCCTGGAAAAGGAGTCCAACGGGGGAAAGCAGTGGAGTTTTGTAGGACTCATGCCCTAAGGCTCCAATCGCGCCCACATCAGCTGGGCGCCATCGGAACCTGGGGCACGAGCCCTACAAAACCCACGTTAGTTACGCCTCTGAGTGCCCCTTCACCCTGAATTCCAAGCCAATTTCACCTTAATTATTAACTTACTGGTGCCCCTCTTAAGCTTTGTGCCATAGACAGCTGCCCTATCGCCCTGGAACCTTGGAGATCACACATTTATTTTTGCTGTTTGATTTTTTTTTTTTACTTTGCTTTAACCTATACACAGACCATACAGTGTATACATAGACACTTCCCCTCTCTTCTTCCTCGACCTCCGTCCTCTGCAGCACCTCTATTTCCGAATGACGCATCACACTGATAAGGGAGCTGAGTTTCCACAGCAACACATACACAGTTCCTGAACGCAGCGGTCCGAAGCAA
Organism: Limnodynastes dumerilii; assembly: GCA_011038615.1. NCBI lineage: Eukaryota > Metazoa > Chordata > Amphibia > Anura > Limnodynastidae > Limnodynastes > Limnodynastes dumerilii. The sequence continues at coordinate 44,963 of WWET01004845.1, forward strand.
TCCCGGACAGGTGGTAACCCTAGATGCTGCAGGACTGGAAGGTGAGTATAGGGGGGAGGGAACTGCCGGGCCACTTTGAGGGACTTGGGATCTGGCTTAATTGAATATATACATACACAAATGCTGCACAAACACTAATAAGGAGGAGTGGACTAACCTCACTTATGGGGGTGCTACTGTACAGCCAATAAACAATCAATGCAAGAAACACAAGGGTCTGGACCCCACAGACAGGATCCCAGGGGCTGTTTTGACACAGTTCACTTGTATACACTCCCTTAAATAATGGTTTCCCCAGAAGACAAAAGAATCATATTTATGTTGCCACATTCATTAGAATTTATTAATATAATGCAATAAAAGAGCGAAATATACTGAGCTACCCGGTATTAGAATAAACAGTTGCAATATAAATAAAGATTGTCTCGAATGAGTGGTTCAATCAAACACAGTAAATTTGCAACATAGTATACATTACTCAGCCTCCGGCAGTGGTATATGCATATCCACATTGAGATCAATAGTTTCGGAGCACTGCCCTATCTAATCCTGAAGGATCTGTCCCTGGCCAGTAATACCAGCCTCACGGCCAGGCTTCACGTTTCCACACAAGTATCTATCCCTTCCTGACCTACTATGCAGTGGTAGAGATCTCAGAGGAGGCTGTGCTTTGTCCGGAAGTTCAGGGTGCGGGAGACACATGCACTGTGTTTACCCGCCGAATCAGTCTCTCCAACGTACGCTTCGCTGTCTCGCTTAAAAGGGAGAGCTGTCAGATGCAGGGGAGGAGGTCCTTATAAGCGTCCCGTCTGCCAATCATTAAAACCCGCAGGTTAACCCTGTGAGGAGAGACACAAGCTGTCAATGATGATGTCTTAAAAGGAAAACAAAGAAACAAACGAAGAGATGACATAGGGGGCTGGGAGGGAGGGGAGGCAAAAAAAACACAAGCGGGGAAGAAAAAGAAAGAGAGGGAAGGGAAATTGAATTCCCTGTTCAATGTTGTCCAATATCAGGTTAAGATCTGAAGAGGTAGTTTAAAGGAAAAAAGTATGAAAAGGTCCCTGCCATTTAATTTAATGGACAAATATTGAGGTAATATTGGTAATTGAATACCAAGGAGTTACACCTGAAGATTTGCACCAAATCAGACAACTGGAGTTTAAAGTTTTGCTTTTGACTGTCCACTTTTTCTTTATTTGAACAAAGTTCTGACTTGGTTAAGAGAGAGTGTTACAATTGTGTTACAGTAACAACGCAGCAGCTTATAGTTTTTTACATTGTTTGCATTTCTGTTTTGTGCTTCTGGTGGAGCACAGTCTTACTACCTGTAGGTGCAGCAGTTATTTTATCAGCGCTGGGTTCAGTGTATTTTTCTTTTGCAATAGTAACATAAGTGTTCATGTGATATTTTGAAAACACTGGTTTCCGATTTTCCAGATTTTTTTTTCACATTTATGTAGATCTGTACATCTATTACGTTAGGTAGTGTTGGTGGGGACATCTATTACGTTAGGTAGTGTTGGTGGGGACATCTATCACGTTAGGTAGTGTTGGTGGGGACATCTATTACGTTAGGTAGTGTTGGTGGGGACATCTCTCATGTTAGGTAGTGTTGGTGGGGACATCTATTACGTTAGGTAGTGTTGGTGGGGACATCTATCACGTTAGGTAGTGTTGGTGAGGACATCTATTACATTAGGTAGTGTTGGTGGGGACATCTACTACGTTAAGTAGTGTTGGTGGGGACATCTATTACGTTAGGTAGTGTTGGAGGGGACATCTACTACGTTAAGTAGTGTTGGTGGGGACATCTATTACGTTAGGTAGTGTTGGTGGGAACATCTATTACGTTAAGTAGTGTTGGTGGGAACATCTATGACGTTAGGTAGTGTTGGTGGGGACATCTATTACGTTAGGTAGTGTTGGTGGGGACATCTATTACGTTAGGTTGTGTTGGTGGGGACATCTATTATGTTAAGTAGTGTTGGTGGGAACATCTATTACATTAGGTAGTGTTGGTGGGGACATCTATTACGTTAAGTAGTGTTGGTGGGGACATCTATTACGTTAAGTTGTGATGGAGGGAACGTACCATTTACATTAGGTTATGGAGAGCATATATTTTGTGAATAACAGTAACGGAGACACTATGCTGCTGGCAGTATGCCATTAACCCTTGGCATGCTGTCGCTTATGGCATTATACTGCACAGCATGATAAGGATTAAGTGCTTGCCACGGCTGCCATTTTTAGTAATGTGTCGTTTTTTTGTTTTTTTCAATGGGCCATGAACTCCAGCGAGTGGAGTTGAAAAAGCACCAGCTATAATCGCCCCTTAGTAAATCCAGAGACTTTTCTAACAAAATCGCCCCTCAATTCCATCGATGTGTGGTGATTTTAAGGGGTGATTTAAATCGCCCCTTAGTAAATGAGGCCCCTGGGGCCAGATTTACTAAACTACAGGAAAAATGAAGATGCTGCCCATAGCAACCAATGAGATTCTAGCTCTCACATTGGCCCTGATCCTGAGCTAATCTAACAAGACCTCAATTCCATCGATGTGTGGTGATTTTAAGGGGTGATTTAAATCGCCCCTTAGTAAATGAGGCCCCTGGGGCCAGATTTACTAAACTACAGGAAAAATGAAGATGCTGTGCTGCGCAACCAATGAGATTCTAGCTCTCACATTGGCCCTGATCCTGAGCTAAATGTCAGCTAGAATATGATTGGTTACTATGGACAACAATCTTATTTTTCCTTTTCCACAGTTTAGTAAATCTCGCCCTTAGCCTTTTGCTGTCTAAAACAGTCTATGGGGCTACTCCAGAGTGAAGCTGGGTAAACACCTATGGCATGATCGGGTCGAGCATACGATTTCAGACCATTAGCAACAATATTACAAGAATGTGTATGCATTCACAATCTTTATTTTTAGTGATAGAAATGGTTATCCAATGATTTGGTTATATGAATGACTTAAAAATACAATCACTGATGGTACGATGTCAGACAAATGTACGACCGTCTGTCCATCTTTTCTGGTAGTCTCCCGTGCGGCATAGACAGATATCTGTACCGTGTGTACAGAGTTGCAATTATTTCAGCAGTTGGTTAGGAGAGATGATCATCTCAGATTTGATGGATAATTGTAACAGTGTGTGTGTGTTCGCACATATGAATCAGTATGATCATTGGAACTTGCAATTAAAATGCATGGTCTTACTGAATATTCAAAGGTCATTCCAAAAGTCCCGGTTTAGGTCAGTGTAGATTTTCGCACAATATGTATGACTGGGATGATATTTGAATTTTTGTTTACTGAAGAAAACTTTTTTTCATTCCTATGATAAATGAATTCACGTAGTCTGTTTTGGAAAGGCTGTTTGTTTATTTTGATCCTGCAATTTGTTGATCTACACTACAAAGTGATCTTTTTGTTGGTACAAAATTCATGAGTATTTACATGTTGGGTTTTTTCCTTTTTCTTCTTTTCTTTGAAGAGTCTCTGAATATCTGGGGCATTGCAAACAATTTAAGTTCGGCAAGATTTGTCTCACCCTGATTTGCAGGTGATTTGACGAACGTGTAGATGAAATGGATTCTTGCGCCATCTGACATCTGAATGAATATTAACATGACAATCCCTTAGATGTCAGATGGCAAACAGGAACGGTTGCATTATACAAAGGAACAGTTGTCATGTCAAAGAGAAGTGAGGATTTAAGATGATTAAAGATTCACAATTACCGTTCTGTTTTGCAGATGAATTCTACCATTTTATACCAAGCTTTTTATATTTATTAAGAGAGCAATTTAACACCCTGGGGTCCATTTACTATAACGCCCACTGTGAGCGTTATCATTCAGTGCAAGGCTTGCTGCACCTCGCAGCGAGCCTTACAACTATTTCCATCGAACTTACTATTTCTTACCTGTCTTACGAGGTCCCACGATGAGCCGCGGGACTTTCACCAGCATCAAGGGAAGAAGTGCTCACACATGCGCAGTAGCTGCCTTTTGGGACTTAAAAACTTTTATGTTCCAAAAAACAAGCAACACTGCGCATGTGTGGGACTCCGAGGCAGAACCGCCGCCGGGACAGGTAAGTAAACTGTTTATTTTGTATTGTTCTTTTTTTTATTATTATTTTAAAGTATTTTTATTAATATTTTACTAATTAAGTACTTTTTTTTTTTATTATATTTTTTTATTTAATTTTTTTTGTACATTTTCATTTGTGTTTTGTATTACAGCGGTCTCCCGATATATACCCCCTTTTCCTCCCCCTAATAACAGCTAGGGATATATGGTTTCCATGGCGATCATAGCTTTGTAAATTTTGCACACATCGTTTTCAGGAGATAAAGACCGTTTTCAGGTGTAAAATGGTCTTTATCCCCTGTAAACGATATAGTAAATGGAGCCCACAATTCCATTGTACAAAATATCCAACCCGTGTGTAATAAGATAAGTAGACTGTAGATTACTTATCCTGTAGATGTCGTCACCAATCAGGAAAAACATAAAGTTCTCCATGACCATTAGGTCATAAAGAAGACAAAGTACACAAAATGGGCAATAAACTAATTTTAATATACTATAAAATCACAATCACTAACAAAGTGTGTTAGTGTATTTGGGCCTGATCCAGAGCAACGATCGCAAGCGAGCGTACGACGAGCGTATGCGAAAATTCGGCCAAAAATTCGCAACGCGCATGCCCAGTATGACAGCTTCCGGTCGCCCGAGCGTCATGAGCGAATAGCGGGCGTATTGTTAGCGTATTTTTCGCTCGCGGGGCGTATTTTCTTTACGATGGTCGGCTGGGCGCCCGTTTTACTACAGGGAGGCGGGGATAGCCATTTAAATTGTACAGTATGGGCGTGCTAATCCCGTACGCTCAGCGTATTTTCTGCGAATTTTCGTACGGGCGACGGTCGTACCCGGTGTAGGGTATAGCCGCCGTAAGCAGGGACTTTACTATGGGAGTGTTAGGGGCGTGTATGTTGATACGCCCGAGCGAACGTTCGCATTCGCCCGACGTGCGAATTTTCGTAGCGCTGGATCAGGCCCTTTGTGTGTGTGTGTGTGTGTGTGTGTGTGTGTGTTAGGGACCTTACTTTATAGCTTCAATAGGGCCAGGGACTGATGTGAATGTCTAGGGCCAGATTTATTAAGCTGCGGGTTTGGAAAAGTGGAGATGTTGCCCATAGCAACCAATCAGATTCTAGCTCTCACTTTCCTATTACATCCTAGAGAATGTCACCTAGAATCCAAAACACGCAGCTTAGTAAATCTAGTTACACTCTGGCCTCTGACGTCATCATTTAAATAAAAGGCTGCCCCCTAGCGACAGAATGGCATATGCAGAAGAAGAAAGAAAAGGAGGGGGAGCCAGACCCCGACGTGGCACGATAAGAAGAGCCAGAGGAACCGAAGCTATACAACGGGGAGAAGACTGCAAACAAGCCGACGCCAGGACTCCAAGCATCAGAAGAAGATTTTTCACATCAAGCAAGGCTTCCCAAGACAGATGACAGCAAACGGTGAGTGATAAAATGTTTTAATATTTTTATTACACCACACAATACATTACATGACACTTAGTATAGGACACGGACCACCGGAGGTAAGTGGACACATTAGGGGTTAATATTAGTTAGGGTAAAGGTTTATTACACATTGTATTTTCTATATGTATGTTTTGTGCACACACAATTTTTTTTTAACACACGGAGCACACAGCGCAGCATAGTTAGAAGCCTTACCATGCTGACGCTGATAGAACTACAATGCTAAGCAATGCTGAGCCTTGTAGTTCTATCAGCACAGCGGGCCGTATGCAGAAAAGTCTACTGCGCATGCGCAGTAATTGCGCAGTAATTTTGTAACGTAATCTTCTTTAAGATCGCGTATACGCAGGGGCGTTTTAAGAAGTGAGGGGGCCCGTGTGCAGGATTTGCACATGGCCCCCCCCTGTCCCTTACCTGAGACAGGACTGTCCAGTTTTGCGGGCTGAAAAGGGGACGTGGCTTAACGGGCCCGTTAAACCCCGCCCCTTTTCCCACACCGCGAATCGGTACAGTCCCCCTGCAGGGGAAGGGGGACTAAGTTGGTGTCTATTTCTTCCCTCCGGAAGATATTAGAGGGAAAAAATAGATACTGAATGGCCCCCCTTCCCCTGCCAACCCTGGGTGCAGGATGCATGCCACAGGGCCCCCTGTTCTGAGGGGCCCGTGTGCACTGCACACCCTGCACCCATTATAGATACGCCAATGCGTATACGCAATCTACGTAGTGACGTAGATTACATTACAAAATTACTGCGCATGCGCAGTAGCACTTTTCTGAAAACTCCGGCCTAAAATGCAATGCGACCAGAGCTCTGCATACGGCCCAGACATGCTGCACTTTTTTTTTTTAAACTCACTCGAGTTGCCGCGATTTTTTCAAGGACAAGTTGCGGTGCTTCTCAATAGAAAAGCACTGCGATTTACCCCTTGCAAACTCACAGCATCTCGTGTGCGTTTGAAAAAAATCGCCTAAAAATCGCATCTTAGTGAATTCGGTGAATTCACGCTGCAAATCGCTAGAAAATCACAGCGATACGCTGTGAATTGAATTTCACAGCAAAAATCGCCCTTTGTAAATATACCCCTAAGTGTTTATTAGGACTAAAATTCTAAATACCGTATTTCGCCATGTACAAGACGCACCCCTGTATAAGACGCACCTTAATTTTGGGGTCCCAAAATTAAAAGTGCATCTTGTACATGGGGAAAAGCTCCCTCTCCCCTTTTTAGAATCATCCACGAGCGGGACTACGGCCATAATATGACGTCCTGCGGTGGCTGAGACTGGGAAATGAAGTCCCGCGGTCATAGGCTGTAACTGCGGGACTTTATATCCCCGGATGATCCTAAAAGGTAAGAAAGCTTTGGAGGAGAGAGAGCTGCAGGCTAGACTTCATTTTAGCATCCAGCCACAGTCTGGCTCCAGACCAGCAGTGCTGGTCTGGAGTCAGACTGCGACTGGATGCTAAAATGGTAACCCCCCTGTATTGTTTTTGGACACGATATTTTTCCAAAAAAAGGTGCGTCTTATACATGGGGAAATACGGTAATAAAAAATCTAAAGCCTAGGATCACCAATACAAAACCATTATAATAAGCTTCTAATATAAACAACAACATAAGAGTTATTATTACAAATGGTGCTATTTAATCATCCAGGTTTATCTATATAGTCAGGGAATTTACGTGAAGTGAGACAGTATCTGTCTATTAGAGTAGTTTAGAGTAAACTTATATAATGCTGTGTATCGCTTTTGAATCTAATTAATCTAATAAATAAAATGTCACATAACAAGCATTTGCTACTTCTGATACATTTACCCCTTTATACTTTACAATTATTTCATCTCTGCTAAAATGTGTTTATAGCAATATGTACTGAAGATTCATTTATGACATTGTTTGATGCAATATTGATGTAACTATTAAAAATATTTCTGCGAGCACTTCTTTACAGAGAAACTGTAATATATTCATAATAATAATTCTTAATAAAATGCAAATCCTTAAAACAATTGGAGAACACCCGAGTCATTTTGGCTCATAAAACAACCATTTAAAGGGTCAGTTATCACAGTGTTTTTGGTGGAAAACATGATTTTTCTGGGCAGGAAGTCAAAATCAGCATTTTATTGGCAATATTCTGTTCCGTCTAATACTCTGGAGCCATGGGTCTCAGTACTGAATTAAAAGATAAAAGATGACTTTCTATAGCAAATGACAAGGTACAGATGTACGTAGCCTTATCCAGTGGCGATGGTAGAAACTGTGTTCCTTTTGAAATTAAATATTTTCCACAGATCATAAACAACTTTACATGTATGTACAATAATGCTCTTCATTTGTGGGTATGCTAAGAACTATCAGCCTACCCATCTACCTTCCCCAAGATGTGCTTGGATTGGTGCAGTAATGGATTTTGTTGCACTGTTCAACTGAACTCATCCAATAAGTGCCTTCATAAGAATGATTTAGCCATGTTTTAAAATAGCAGATCTCCAATGAAGTAAAAGTATACAGTAATGGGGTGTTAGGGTTCTTGTGCCCTATCCAGGCTTACAAACTGTTCCCATCTTGAGGTAGGGTCCACAGATCATAACTGGCTTTCCCAGGGAAAGTGCTAGGAAGCTCCACCCACCCGTAGATTGCTTAGTGGTAGTACCAGCTCTGGGCCTCCCCTTGCCGCACAGGAATCTAGATACAACGTGGATCTGCACTCTGATCTCCCAGCAAAAGTGGAGGTTTGGATCCACTAGTGGGTGAGTTGGTTACTGCATGGAAAACCACACACAAAATTCAAGTTAATCTTTTATTTGTGGGATACAAATAAAAGCTAATCTAAAGCCCAAGTAGGAAGTAAGCAGGATGATCTTCAGGCAAGTATAGCACTATATGTGTTTTATGGTTATTTAGGTCAGAGACAGTTCTGTTCAGTGAGAAAGAGACTAATTAAAATATGGGACAATAACTATGCAATCAATCTAAATCATCTCCCAGGTTTGGATAATATCCTATAATCCTTTATTGATGGCTGGGATCTAACTATGGTTGAAAACAATTAGAAATAATATATTGTATTAAGTGATGATGTTTACAGTGGGTGCCCTAGAGATGGAAGCCTCCTGAAAATATCATTTTACAAACTGTAGATTCTAATATTTATTATGAAATAAGTGGGTCCTATTGCTGTAGTGGTATAAGCGTCCTAATGGTTGGTGATGTTATATCTTGTATAAACTGGAAAAAGCCAACCTCCACCAGTATTAAATAAATACACACATTATAAATTATCAGTGGTGTAAAAATGTTACATGTCTATAATTTTATAAGTAAGGCACTAGATTTGATTTAATTTTATTAACATAATTGAAATTCTAATGGAGATGCCACTCCCCCACTTAAACAACTAGCATCAGGGTCTACTCTGTGGTAATGTGACCTCCCCATGAAGAGGTTTTTTCAATAAACAGAATTATAAATGGTAGGATTAGAGGTAAAAAAAAAACTGGTTAGTACTGTGTTTGAGAACAGTATAAACATAAAACTAACACAGTTTAAATATATTTATTAAATTATCATATTTAATGCTTTTAAAATACACTCAATCACAAAATTAAACAATATACATAGGTTTCCAGAGTGAAATTCAGTGTCAATTATGGGCTAAGTCCCCCAAAAGGTAGGACCAGGCAGACCCCAAATAAAATAAAATCAATAAAGAGCAGTTCACAATCATCTCACAACACAAAGCAAAAATAGAGGCTTAGTTTTTATATTGGCACAAACAGAATTTAACTCTAGATCTATTGAGTAACTCATGGCCAACTCGTAATGAATTTCCAGATAGGAATGATGGGCTGGACCTGGAGTCAATGGGCCTGATCCAGACCTACGCTCGCATGCGAGCTAACGCTGATCGAAAGCGTAAAATCGCCAGAAAAAAACGCACTGCGCATGTGTATAGTGACAACTTCCAGTTGTACCAAAGACCTTTTCGTAGCGGCAATTCAGGCGTCCGTATTGTTTGCGTTTTTTCCGACGACGGGGCGTGTTTATAGTACAAAGTTAGTACGGACGCTGGAGTTAAGGAACGTAGGCGGGGGGAGCCTTTTAAATTGTACAGTATGGGCGTGCTTAGGCCGCTACGAACAGCGCGTCGCTACGAAAATACGTACGAACAGATGGAAAAGTTAGGGTAGGGTTCGGCGGGCGTAATGAAAGGAAGGTAAGGGGAGTGTCGTGGGAGTGAAAGTTTTTACGCTGCAGTGGTAATACGCTCCGCTCTCATGTGTAGGTCTAGATCAGGCCCAATGGACCTATGAATGTGGCAATTAAGGTATAGTCCATTTTTACAATGATTGGCAATAAATATATTAAATCAGAGAAATTTAGTATTAGATTTAGAGTCAATCTGTTTTTATTCACATCGCTAAGCATCAGCTTCCTACTCTGGTTTTTAGTGCTCAGGCTGGTCACAAACTATTTTCTACACATTAGGTTTGCACTCTTGCATGGTCCAGTACATTCTCTTCTCCTTATACTTGGTAGGAATACTATAACTATATAACTATACACCTATATATACCTATATAATGGTAACTTTAGGTAATTGTAGTCCATTTAATACTCCTTGTGACCTTTGACATGCCACTTTCATGAACAAATACATTACAATAAGCTGGTTTTACAATAACAAATCTGCTCTCTTCTTTTGCTTTCTAATTGGCTACTCACCCTTACAGAGGACTGGACTCACACACACGTGTGAGTGCTGCATTTCTAGGGTGTTGGATCCCCTGGATCTAGAGTTCCATCCTGGGACCATTTTCATGGGGAGGCAGTACAAGGCTGGGGATGGATGGTATGTAAATCATACAGTAAGGGCATGCTTAGTAACCTCCACTTTCTTCCTCTTTAAGTGTTGGCAGTGCTGAAGTTTTAAGGTAGAAGGACCGGATCCATACAGCTGAGGGGAGTGGCTGGATCCAGAAGACTCTTCATAGGTCTGGATCTGGCAGTCTCTCACTATCCAGTTCCTTTAAACCTTTTAATAAACCTTTTACTCTCTTTTCTTTCAAACCTAGAAGCTTGGTTTAGCTCAGGCTTAGTTAGTCTTTAGTTCCTATTGGAAAGCACTATGGTTATTTCATATTCATGCATTTGGATGATATTTACTTGCAGCAAACCCTAAGTTTAGCCCTTAATAAACAGCCAATATCTATATGGCTTAAAAGAGAAGATTAAAGATCTTAAACGGCAAACGGCATAGCACCCATTCACGCACCAGTCAGCCAGACACACCTTAACTAAATAAACACACAGAGACATATGGCTGCGTTTATGGGAACATGGTTTATTAAAATGTATAATTGGGCCGAATTGGATTGATGACTAAACGCTGTGTCATCCAACAATGAATGGGTGGCCCAAGTAGCAGATGGGGGGTTCAACCCTTAGCTTAACTTAACTAACTTATATTAAAACCTTGGTGCTTGCAATGTAAGTTCTACCAACAATGCGCCGTTACCTTGTTGACCCCCCACCGCCAAACCATGCACTATCTGGATGGATAAAAAATACATGTTAAAGAAATCACTAAAACTTTATGGGAGGGAGAAATCTCAATGAGCAGGAGGAAGCCCCTCCCCTGCAGCCCCTTTATTTAAACTACCTAACCACCCAAATTTTCCTAGACCCCCAATCCTAAATCAAAATAAACTACCTCACTAACTTCCTACCCACCTAGTCCTAACCACCCCCCTTCCCACTGTTAACCCCTGCCTGTCCTGATGCTAAAATGGGTCCCTGCCTGCTAATTAATTACTATTAAAGTAATACCACTGAGCTTGGAGACTCTGTGATTGTTTAGTTATGCAGTGAGTGACAGTAAAATATTAATTCACTGACCCACCAAGACTTTAGATAGCATTTAGTAGAGACATTCTTTCTAAAAACTATTTATAGACAAGCATATCCCAAGTTTGGTCTTCTGAGGTAACTCTTAAGTACAGGAAGGCAGAAAGATTTGGCATGCCTCAAGGCAATTCCACAGTTTCTGCATAATGCATTTCTTTTTGACATCTAAAGGCATTCAAGGACACTGTAGAATGCAGCTTTATTTTGCCAAGCCAGGTTTAAAATATTTAAAGTTACATATAATCAGTCAGAGTTACTGAAAATAAAGTTGTCCTATTTTTGGAGACATGTCAAGTGATTGTATTGTATTTGAAGCATGGAGACATCAAAAGTAATGTCAAAGAAGATCCCTTGTGATATATAGGTATTGAGTTCATAATATATTCATGAGTTTAGGGATTAGTTATCAACCATGTTAAAAGAACAAATAATGTAAGGAAAAATAATGGAGGTAAATGTGAAGTCAGTCCAAGGAGTGAAAAAAAATGGACAGCTATAACTTAATTTGTAGGTCTTGGCTGTTCTTGAGAAGGACAGTCTGTGTTTGAATATGTTTTGTGTTAAAACTTAAGAATACATTCTAGGCACAATTCTATCATATCTACAAACATTTAAAATTAATTCAAACTTTCAATTATAATACATTAACAGTATTAGTTTGTAGGCTTGACATTTAATACATGAAAACAATTGATCTTATACTTTTTTTTTTGTAAAGGATAGCATTACCAAGGGCATAACTGGTTATGCAAATGAGAAATAGATGTAAAATTAACAGGTCTTAATTGAGGAAAAGCAATAAGCAAAATATACTGATTAACATTTTATACTGCAGAAGGTTGCGTAATAACTCTAAAACCATTACAATTTGCACTTTCCAGTGTTCATGTTATGGTTATATTGATTATTGAGTTGGGTACAGATTTGTTATTGAGCATCTGCTTATGAGTAAGAATGAGGCTACACAATAAAATGAAAAATGGAATCATGAAATTGACATGCAGTTCATTAAAATGGGAGCTGTTTTGTAAACATGGATATTTAGATAGAACAAATATGTGGAGCTCATAGATATAAATCAAGAAGTAGCTAAAAAAAAAAAGGTAAACCAGAGTAATTTAATCTCAATATTATGCCTGTTACGGTGATACCACCATCCAGGGAGCACAGAGTCTAGGTGCCTGGCCTTCACTAGAGCCACTGTTGGTGAGGATAGTCTGGGCTTCTGGCTCCTAGCAAGTCGTGGCCCCTGGTGGAAGTTACCATGAATTGGCAAAGACGAACTATATGCAGAGAATAAGGAAAACAGGCAAATGCCACCTGAACACTGTAACATATTAGAATGGGCACCAGTAGGTGGGAAATGCACTATGCAAGACCCAAAACACATCACAAAGTAAAGATGCAGGTGAAGATGGCAAATACCACACACCGAGTGACATACTCTAACAGACACACAAGGAAACTAACTAGACAAACAGGGGCACTAACTCACATTAGCGTTCACACACACAAACTCAAGGCACATAAAGGTAAAGGGACAAGAAGCAGAGAACAGGGCAGCAGGGAATTTAGAAGTTGCAAAATAACAAATCACAGAGAAGCAGAAAAACTGCAGGCACAGGCAGACAGATCTGACGCTATAATCAGCAGTGCATGGAAGTGTTGCTGGTTCTTAAAAAGAGGCTGCTCATGAGTGTTTGGCTAGTAGCCTCCCACACTGCACAGGAGAGCATGCACCCGCCAGTCTAGCAGACGGCGCTCTCCTCATGGCTAATGGCATGCCAACCATTACGCAATGGACGAAACATGCTGGACGGTCCATTTAACACTTTTATATATGACAATCGGTGGCTTGTATTGAGAGAGAGAGAGAGAGAGAGAGAGAGAGAGATTGCAGCACTCAGAGACTGCAAGGCATTTAGAGCTGAAAAAACTTTTTAATCCTCAATCTGATGTTTCAGTGGCACATAACCACTTTCATCAGGGATATTAATATAATATTGTTATTTCCTTGATTTTTGCATGTCTGCCCTACCAGGGGCATAAGTAGAGAAGACTACCTCTATAGCAGATGTCAGAAGGGAGGTTAACTTGCACTATCTAGTGCATGTGGTGACCACTATCAGCAACTGGCAGGTAACCAATGCTCAGAGGTCTGTCTATAAATTACTTGTCAGCAGCTGAGAGCTTAATGTTGTCAAAAAGACAGCAACATTAGATAAGATGCTGGACTGTGCATTTGACAAGAGAAGAATTGGAATCAAATATAACTATTATTAAATTCAAATTTAAAATCAATTAATAGTTTTAAATGTCAATAAAACTTATATGCCCTAAATTTATGAAAATATAGTTTTTATAACCAAAGAATTTGTGGAAGAGGAAGGTAGAGTGTTTTTAAAATAACTGGCCAAGCATATTCCCCCACCTATGTAAATAGTTACATTGCCACACATATGCAATATATATTATGTAGTCCAGAAAAAAACTTAATATAATGAATGTTAGCACAAATCACCAAATATACCTTATCCAATGAAAACACAAATTGTCGGGAATAACATATATCAAAATTTTCACTTTTATATGTAAATATCATCCAAATATATGATAAAGTGCACAGAAAATTTAAATAAACATTAAAAGTTACGACTTGGCAGATATGGCAGAGATATGGCAGACGTAAAAAGCTGGCCGGCCCCTTTAACGTACCGGCCAGCATACATAACGCCGGCCGGTACGTTAGCATAGTTATGATTTGCACATGCGCACATCATAGCTCACAGGGGAATTACGAACGTAGAGTGTGTAATTCCCCTGGCGTCCATAGCCCAGAATCTGGGCCAAGATGTGTAAGGTTGAGTGAATGCTGCAGCAACTCAAATTGTGAATGAATAGTCACCGCTAGAATATCTATACTGAGCCCTTCCCAATGTCCCTAACTCGCTTTAACTACCTCAGTTTGGGTTTGGACTATCTGAAATTTCTATTGATTATTTCATCTTTACAATGGATTATATATTGATGGTGGCAATGTGAGAGCACGATTACTTCTTCCCTCTTGTATGTGTGTTAGCTTAGTATTGTCCTCTGCCAGGGCCGCCTTCAGGGGGGAACAGCAGGGACTACTGTCCCAGGCCCAGACCTGTTGGGGTCCCGCCAATACTTACCCAACTCTGTAGCAGCAGGTACTGATGGTATCCTACTGCCGATACTTGCTGTTCATAGCTATTTAGTAGGCAGCCAATGAGCAGGGAAGTCCTTCCCTGCACACCGGCCCGTTGCTAAAGCGTGTCTGTCGGGCCCCGCCTCATTAATGACTTCACATAGTGTCTCTCACTAACAAAACATTGCTGTAAGGAAAGGAATTGTTTTATAATACAATTAGCATCTATAGCAAGAGCTGGAGATGAACATGAAATATAACAAAGCACCCACAGTTTGAATTAAAGTGAAGGGCAAGTAGTTTCAGTTTGCTGTTTAAAGTAAGCACAAGCAAAATGAAGGCCCCCATCATCATTATTACTAGTTACATTAACTGTAGATGAATCTCAATAGACCTAAAACAATCACAGTTTTAGTTGTTTCAAATATGAAATGGGTGTAAATGGTATAATCGCACGGCTCTAAATCGTTTTTGAAGTCTTAAGCACCACTTTGTGGTAAAAATGTTAAAATACACCACATCAACAGATGTCAACCCTTCAGAGTCTAGTCAAGTGTACCTTAATGTAACAACATATTTCTAAATTTTATTATATTTATGCAGAGAATAGATATATAACTACAAATTACTACAACTTTACCTCATACGTGATTAATGATTCATACACACAGTACAACAAATTGTACCAAATATATATGATAAGATCATCAGTTACAACAATTGTACTATGTGTACAAGGCAATGATTGCATTGTACCTTTAAATTGCATTGGATCTGCTGCATGTTCTTCTCTGTAAAAGTTTGGCTTGTATGTATACTGGCGCTCCGTCATATCTTGTTTCAACAGAGTATTGGAGTATTGGAGTACTTTCTGTATACAGCATTACTTTATGGTCTAAAAGAAGACAGCAAAACATTTTGCATCTCCTGAATTGACTATTGCAATGCTGTCCTTATTGGACTCCCAAAATATATTATTATAGACTGATTTTCCTTGTAAAACGCACTTCTAGAACTCAAAGTTTATATAGAGGTGTAGTATATTCCTGCGCCCTCGAGTAGGGTGTGCTGCTGCTTATATTATAGGAAGTATATCACTCACTTCCTTATTAATCAACAGAAACTGGTTCCCTTGCTAAGTTTATTACAGAACAGTGTATTTAATATAATGCGGCACTCCTCTATGTCCTTCAGTGATTGCAGTTTTTATGTCTTTAATCTGTCTATATTTCTTAAAATCACAATCACAGGCCTTTCATCAATATACACTACCTGTCTATATAAAGCATATTGTAAAAACCTGAATTATTTTGGGTATGTTAAACTATAATAATTGATTACAAAAGTTAACATTTTAATTATGAATACATAGGTAATACAAGTAATAGATATTACATCAGTTTATTCAGACAAAGGGCTCTATTTACAGAGTTCATTTTGGAGTGATAGGGGCAGTTTTCAATAGAAAACTGCCCTTATCGCTTCAAAATGACATTTCTCATATTTATAAACCCTGCATCGCCAGTGGAAACTATCGTTTCCATGACGATGCAGGACTCCTTCTCCTGCTATCACGGGCCCGTTCATGTGAACGGGCTCCCCCTGCACCGCATATTTACACAGCGGTGAAGGGGTGGTGAAGCGGAGTTTCTAACTCCGCTCACCATGAAAATCTAACGCCAGCTCAGGCTGGCGTTAGGAGCTGTCCGCAGGGAGATCCCTGCGATGGACAGCTTAAGCCCACCCCCCTCTGTCCCTGATTGGACCAGAGAGGGGTGAGTGACAGGAATCAAACTGATTCCTGACTGCTTTTTTTTTTTATTCTTAGCGATCCCCTGAACCATCAATGTTTCCCCCCCCCCCTCCACTGAAGCACCAATGACAATAACAGACTGGCACATTTATCATCATATCTGTTATTTTACAAAAAAAAAAAGACCCAAATTACACACATACTGATTTTAAATACTTGAATGGGATAAAACATTGGGCTCTATTTACAGAGTTCATTTTGGAGTGATAGGGGCAGTTTTCAATAGAAAACTGCCCTTATCGCTTCAAAATGTCCTTTCTCATATTTAAAAACCCTGCATCGCCAGTGGAAACTATCGTTTCCATGACGATGCAGGACTCCTTCTCCTGCCATCACGGGCCCGTTCATGTGAACGGGCTCCCCCTGTACCGCATATTTACACAGCGGTGAAGGGGTGGGGTGAAGCGGAGTTTCTAACTCCGCTCACCATGAAAATCTAACGCCAGCTCAGGCTTATGCCACCGCTCCGTGAGGCAGGTAACCATTGCGCATGCGCCGTGCGTGTACGGCGCATGCGCGACTATTTTACTGCATCGTCGGCGCTTCACATACGAGTGAAGCGCCGGTGATGCAGGGGGAACACTCCCTGAACATCGTGAGTCTTCACGATGAAGGTGAGTGTTTATAAATCTGGGGAGTGAAGTGTCCAGGCTCGCTGCGATGATAAGCGAGCCTGGATCACTATCACTCCCCAGATTTATGCGGTGTCTGTAAATAGAGCCCATAGAGTCTTTCAAAATGGCTGCTAACACATGTTACACAAGATGGCATCCTCAGACAAAGGGATATCACTTTATCAAACAGTATTAGACAATGAGTGATTTTACGTGTGTTTAAACCAAAATGCATATTACAGAAGGATAGATAGAATAGAATAGATAGAGAGAGATATAGATCTTAGAAATCACTTCCTTGTACCATCAGTATACATCCCAGATCCCTGGAAGTCCCAGGACACCTCCATCACTATGGCTCTCACATCCTCAACTTACTGTCTGAAAGGAATTTGTCCCTCACTGAAACTTTCCTGAGCTCTGATTGGTTAATATGACTTTGAGGAGGGAATTAAAAAATACTATCTGAAACATATCTGACCAGTGTTGGAGGGGGAGAGGCTTCTCCTGATCAAAGAAAGCCAATGTTTAATTACCATATGAATAGTTGACTCTGCCTTTGTCTAAAATACAGGTATAAAGGAAAAATGTACATTGAACTTAAGATTGGCATAACATAGATATGACATATATTATTATATTATTATTTATGTATATATCCATATTCCTGTTTTCACAATATATACGTGAAGGACTATTCTGCTTAACAACTGGGAAATTATTATTCTGTGTGTAGTTTCTATTTGTAGTTCAACAGAAATTCATATATATGGTCACAATTCACAATATAAAAGCAACAATCCTTTAAATAGTTCCAAATAGAGAGATAGAGGGTCTTAGACCCCAACTTGTTAAACAGTTGTGCAAACTTTTATTTCAAATATCAATTAGTTCTTATGTATTCAACTTTCAATCCAATCTAAACACTTTCAAGTATGAAAATATGCTGTTACAATCCTTTTACTCCATACAAGTTGTGTATTGAGGAAAAGTAAAGTTGTGTATTGAGGAAAAGGGGAGAGCCACTGGCCTCTACTGTACCCTGATGAGCTCAAAGGGGTATGTTTATATCTCGGGGTTTGCCTGAAACATTGTATAGATTGAATGTTGTGGAGAAGGCTGGCATAATTTCCTGAATTGGTCAACTGTGTTACTCCACTCTGGTGGCTTGTATTTAACAGAATTAATACCAAATCCTTTTGTCAACTTACAAAATCATCAATAAGACTACAAATCTACACTCATATCAAAATATATCCCAGCTCAATCTCTCAGATCTTCACAGGATTGACTCTACACTAAACAAATGCTCGTATTTCCAGCTATAGGACTTCTCATGGGCTGCTTCTACTCTATAAAACTGCCTTCCTTTCCTTACCCATTAAGACTAATCTTTGCTCTCCAAACTTTCAAGGGCTTTTTTAAAACTCACCTCTTCAGACAATCTTATCAAATTCCTTAGCCTACCTCTTAACTTTTGTCGGGTGTGAGTAACTGCTTCTGCCTCTCAGAGGAGAAGCAATCTATCCACTGAAGAAAGGAGATGCAGCATGGTGAGTATTAATGTAACCCCAACACTTACCCTAATCCTTACCCTAACCCTCCCCTTCCATTACCCTAACCCTCTACTTCTATTACCCTAACCCTCCCTTCCCCGAGCCTGATCCCAAGTCTCCCCTACCTGCAGCCTGACCCTAAGACTCCCCTCCCCGCAACCTAGCCCTAAAACTCCCTATAGCCTCATAACCCTAAAACTCCCCATAGACTTCCCTGTAATACTCACTAAAATTCCCCACAGTCCTGCTGCTAACACTGCTGTGTGCACTTTTACCATACAACCTGGCAGGTTCATAGTGTAATATAGCACTTGTCCTTATATATCAATACTCATTATGATACAGAGACTGTATCAGAGGCTTGCAAGTCGGGCCCTCTTACCCACCCATTCTGTTTGTTACTACTCAGTCTTTTTATAATTATTGATAAAATTGAAAAGCGCAATGCAATATGATAGTGCTATATACAAGCCTGTTAATAAGTTCATAATAAATAATTATCTAAAAAGTATAGCTCACAGTTTAATCAGCCATTTAATAACAATCTCTGTGAGATAAATAAGATAAGAGCTAATCTTAAATTGAATCACTAATAATTTCTAGTCATTGCATAACACAGCATTGTTCTATAAATATTACATATTAACATTATATAATGTTTCTCTTTGTAAGGCTATGAATGATTGATAAGCGTGCTTTGGGTAATTGTAATAATATTATTTCTTTATATTATTCTTATGTTTTGTTTCCAGGGGAAAATATTGTTAGGCTTGGTCTCTATGAATATATAAGAATAGCATTTGCTGTGTGGGTGTTTTTAATGCAGGGCAGATTGAACATGATAACAGGGATTTATTACAGGGACTATTAAGTAATAACATGTCTGTATGCTGTGAAATACAAATATATTATAAAAAGATCATTATTGTATTATTTATATTTTTTTAGATAATAATAATACCGGTAATAATAATAATAATAATAATTATTATTATTATTATTATTATACTCAAGGCTTTGGTGTCTATTTAAAAAAAATTCCATTCATAACAGGATTGTTAGTTATAATTATGTTCCTACAGGCTGGAAAGTCAGTATTTACAAAAGTTACCTGTTACCTGTAGACCCCAAGACAGCGTCTTTTGTACTTGTGTATAAGAGATACTAAAGGTCTTAACAGCATGGCAGAAGGAGCCTAGAGCTGCCCATTAAGAGAAGTAAAGTCTCATCTGAGATGGTGATCTTGTTGTGGGAATAAGCAAGTTGGCTCATTCCTACAGAATGACAGGGACCTTAAGTAAAATCAACTATTTGTCCAGCAATGTGTCTTTAGAAATGAGAAGAAAGAAGGGACTAGATTTACTAAACTGCAAAAAAAAAAAAAGCGAAGATGTTGCCCATAGCAACCAATCAGATTTTAGCTCTCACTTTCCTATTACATTCTAGAAAGAGTCAGATAGAATCTGATTGGTTGCTACGGGCAACATCTCCCCACTTTTCCTTTTCTGTAGTTTAGTAAATATCATCCCAGGTGTTTTCTTTCTGCTCTCTGTCACTTCTTTCTAAACTGACCACTTTTAGTTTTCCATTTTAAGCAAACCCAACTAATAAAGTGTATAATGGTTGTCATACATTGCAGAATAATCATACAGATCATTTAACAACAATGACTTTTCCTAAAGATTATCATGCAGTGCAAAAGCAGCACCTAACATGCACAATGCAGTTACTGTATATGTAGCCATGCCCAGCGGACCTGATTCACACTTAAGAATCTTCTTAAAATGAGAACTTAAAGTCACTCCTGGGTAAAACCATGTTGTTTTCGGGGGGAGTCAAGTTAATTGTATTCTTTGCATGCAGGAATACAACTTTGAATTGCTTACTGCACACAGATACTGACCAGCTTTACTATCACACTGTTATTTAGACTTGGGATAGGAAACATCACCTCTCAACACTTGTACTGTTTGCAACAGATGAAATATGACTCCCCTGCAATCAACATGATTTAGCCCAGGAGTGACTTTAAGTTCTTATTTTAAGAAGATTCTTAAGTGTGAATCAGGTCCGCTGTTATCTATGCTGTTCCACCCTCTGATTCAGAACTGCTGCTTACAAGGGAAGTGAGGTATCTGTTGGGGACCAAAGACTCAGTTCTTTTGTCTCCTTCCTTACATTCAGTCTATCCATGGACTCTTTTTTCTAAGTGGAATGTTTTTGTATGATGTTTTTACTTTCTGATTGTTACATTTTCATTATTTGTTAATAAATTTGTTGTCTCTACCTTTCTTATGTTCTTTATTAAAGAACTTTTTTTGGATAATTTTTCCCATATAATAAATATCATGTACTAAATGAGATTTTCGTGTATCCTATATACAAATTTCCAAGGTAACTCTTAGAATATCTTTTTAGGATAACTTTCATAGATAAACCACCATGTTTACCGATTAAGTCAATTAGTATATTCAGTTAGTCTTTTATACCCCTTTCAGCCAGAGATATAACCCCTATGTTCTGTAACAATAGTAAAAACATATCTATGTTTTCTAATCTTTGTAATTTAGTGCTTCTCTTCCATCTGTTCTTTTATTTTCTTCAATGTACTTTGGAGTCTACATCATGTCCAATTTTCTCTGTTAATTTGCAATGAGTCCAGTGGCTCAATGGGAGGGAAACGGCTTTGGATGTTGTTTTTCTTTAACCTTTTCTTTCACGAGTTCAAGTCCAGTGTTGGGTGACATAGTTACATTTAACCATCACGATTCTATTATTGGTGTTCACCATAATATGACTCTGCTAGCCAAGATATTTTGTAGCTAAAAATGCTGTTTGACATTCCACTTTTGAGTGATCATTATGTTTGACGGCAAAACTGGAGTTGCAGTCATGAACTATACAAACTCAATGTATTTCTAACATTTCTTTGCTAAATCCTATTTCAGGTGTTCGTTTATAACTGATACTATGTGACATGTGTACTAAATACTTAATTATTATTTTTTGTTTCTTATTTTATCTCATTCTATTCAATCACATAGGTGTTCAATTATCAGAAGGCACGCTGCTGTGCTCTGCCGCAAGCCTATTGGACAACAGAACTATTTAAAGGGATTCCCATTCACCTACTGTGTAATGCAGCCCCTTGATAAAGCCAACAACCAGGCGACACATACGTCGGGTCTTGCACCTTCCCCGTTGTGCACCCGGGGGGGGGGGGGTTTCTTAAG
>WWET01004845.1:80403-98388 GCA_011038615.1 Limnodynastes dumerilii
GAATTTCTCTGTGCATTGGCCTACTACTGAACAGCTCTGAGCAGCAAGTTTGGTGGTATGATACCACCAATACCTGCTGCTGCAGAGGCAAGTATCGGCAGGCCCCCATCAGCTCTGGGCCTATTACAATAGTCCCAGCTGTACCACCTCTGATGGTGGCCCTGCTCTCAGATCCATGTTACCTCCCTCTTAAATAGTTGTGACATTATCATGCAGATATAAACCCAAAAAATATAAAATGTATATTTTTTACAATTTTTGTAATGAGTTTCACATCCATTTTTTGGGATGCTGGGCCTGATCCAGAGCTACGAAAATTCGCACGACGGGCGAATGCGTACGTTCGACCGTGCGAATAAACATACACGCCCCTAACACTCCCATAGTAAAGTACCTGCTTACGACGCCTATACCCTACACTGGGTACGACCGTCGGCCGTACGAAATTTCGCACAAAATACGCTGAGCGTACGGGCTTAGCACGCCTATACTGTACAATTTAAATGGCTATCCCCGCCTCCCTGTAGTAAAACGGGCGCCCAGGCGACCATCGTACTGAACGCACGCCCCGCGAGCGAAAAATACGCTCACAATACGACCGCTATTCGCTCATGACGCCCAGGCGACCGGAAGCTGTCATACTGGGCATGCGCGTTGCGAATTTTTACCCGATTTTTCGCTTACGATGCGCGTTCGCTCGCTTGCGGTCGTAGCTCTGGATCAGGCCCGCTGTCACAGTTTATGCCTCTCCCCATTTTCCCCACGTACCACCAGATAGTGGTTCATGTCCCACCATTGTTACATATACAATTGTTTGAGAGCCCCTATCTAAAGGATATCTTAAAGACGTTACTTGTGAATGAAAGAGATGTGTCCTTGTGTCCTTTGTTTCTTACTGCTGCTAAAAATCTAGAACATTTAATTATAAAGCTTGTACTAGAAATACTGGGTTGGTAGTGCACAAATGCTACAAAGCTTTCTATCCTATGCATTTCAATAACCCAAGGAAAGTTGTTACATGTCCATTTTTAGAAACCTTGCAAAGCCAATTCAGCTTATGTAAAAAGTCGTGGTAAGGTTTCTGGGGTTGTTGACAGTCTTATGGGGTTATGTGTATGAAATACCTGTCATAACAAGAATCCAACGTATTTGGCAATGCCCTCATTAGCCATATTATATGCTATGCATGAACATAGAAAGTCATGACACAAACATTGGGGATACAGAAATACCCACTGTACCCACAGAGTTGTCCCCTATGTTAGTATGCAGCTAGACAATTCTCAATGCATTTTTTTCCATTGAAAGGAGAAAGGTCCTAAAGTAGTGCCATTTATCTAAGGTTTAGTAGAAATTTAGCTTTATCTATCTAAAAAAAGCCTTTAACTCCTAAAATAACTCTCCTAGGGGTCTGTTTAATAATATGCAAATTCATACCTTGTAGGATCATCAGCAATTGTGATACAACAGGCTGAGACCTGGGGCTCTATTTACAAAGATCAATTTCATATGATAAAGCCCGTTTTTGTGTGAAAACAGGCTTTATCATATGAAATTGAAGCTGTCCATATTTACAAAGCTATCATCGCCATGGAAACCATGTTAACGATAGCAATAACGGTCTCGATTGCCGGCCCGCTCTAATGTATGCGGGGCCCGCATATAAGTGTCAGCGCGGATTTTAACAATCCGCGCCGACACGTTAAAAAAACGCCATCTAAAGATGGTGTTAGGATAAATATTCCAGTGGTCTCCCCATGTAAAGCCCTTTTCCTCCCCCTAATAGCTGTTATTAGGGGGAGGAAGAGGGGGGTTCATGTCGGGAGACCGCTGGAATACAGTTAAGTAAAAAAAAAAATAATTAAAATCTAAGTTGAAAAAAAATATATTAACAAATTTTTCTAATAAACATATTCAATAAAAAAAAAAACCACAAAAAAATACAAAACCGAAGCTTTAATACTTACCTGACCGGGCGCGCGTCTGTCTCTGTCTCCCGGCACATGCACAATGATTTTGCTTTTTGAGACTTGAAATTTTCTAAGTCCCAAAAGGCTCTGCCCATGCGCCAGGACTCCATAGCCCAACGATGTCAGCAAAAAGCTCGCTGACCGTCGTGGGAACTCGCCGAGGTTCTGCTAGGCTCGCTGTGGGCAGCGAGCCTAGTTTCTATCATTAGCGCTCGATGCACTAATGATAGTAAATAGAGCCCTTAGATTTTTTGAAACTTAATTGTCAAATGATCCTTCTCCATGCACAAAAGAGCAGAAATCTGAAAACCCTGACAGCACTAGATAAGACTTCTCAGAAGCTCACTTGAGGAAAAGTTACTTCAACCTTCAACAAAAGAATTGCCATTCTAAGATGCTTAGGTAAGCTCTTCTCCACTTGTTGAATCTTACATCTACAATGTCCCCATACAGAACGATGGGAACATGGTGCCTGAGTCAATGTTGGAAAAATCATTGAGTCCTTCAGCATTGGGGCTTTACTTACTGTCATAAAGGAAAGAAAGAATTGGACTTAATGACATGATTTGCATAAATTGCATCATTATGTCCCGCCCCCTGCATGGCATCTCTAGCATCCCTCCGGGATCTCCCTAAGGGAAGCTGGCAAAAGTCGGCAACCCTGGTGTTATTCCATATACAATGAAATTTGCCTAGTCAAACAATTTAGCTTTGCTTGTTTCCCTAACTAAGGAACTATAAACAAACTTACAAAAAATAAAATAAATAAAAATCTTAGGGTCAGTGTCATGACCCTGACCTCACCTGAGGCTTTCGTGACTTATCTGGGGCTCAAGGGTAATCACAACAGCCACCTGGTCTGTTTTACAGTGACTAATGCTCCTTCTCCCACCCAAAATATGACTTATTACCAATGAACTGCCACCACCAAGACTATTCACAGGAGGTCTTAGGTTCTCCTTTACCCAAATCAAACACAGTTATGCTTTACCAGAATTATCATCAACCCAGAATGACGTCTTCTGTTACCCATCAGTAGCGTTTAATAACCGACCTGGTCTGACACGTGAATCCGCAAGAACATGAACTTATTAATTGGCATAGGCATGAGAGGAGAGGCAGTATTGACCCACATCCTTTCCCATCTCTGGCCAATAAAAGTTGTGCTTTAAGTGGCGCTTAGGTTTTTTTACACCCAAAATGCCCAGCCAAAGGAACCTCATGAGCTACCCGTAACAACTCCCCCCGATATTCCTGGGGTACCACAAGTTGTCTCTGACTGACCCCAGCTTCTTGCTGGTCAGTCACCAAGGGTTCCTTGTACAGCAGGCCCCTCTCCCAAAACACTCTAACTTTGTCAGATTCAGTGGGGGCAAAAGCTGGCTTTCACCCGTAGAGATGCCAATGTCGGATCAGCTTATTGGGCCCTCTGAAATGCCTGACTCCTTAATTGTGAGTCTGTTGATTCAGTATGAACAGGGCAGGTATCTAGCTCTGAACTAATCCCTGCTGACCCCTTACCCCCTTCTCTTCATGAGGGAAATCAGCTGCAGCATCAGAAAGAGGAGGGGGGGGGTCAGCGGTGGTGTCAGAGTGGTCACTCACTACAGCCATGGCCCCCACCTTTCCTGCAAGAGTTAAGTCCCTGGATTTAACCATTTGCCTGGTAGTTACAACTACAGATGGGAGGGGCACTTACTCCCCCCCTGTGGACCTGTGGACACAATACAGGAACCCATGCACAGCTATTAACACGTTCTTCCCCAGAATCAACTCCTTTAACATATGATACAGACTGTCCCATCCCTCCCCACCAATCACCCTGACATGACACACTAGCATTATTAGCTATATTGCTCGCAGCCTCTGCCTCGGGGCACTGCACCTGCAACAAAGCATGTTTAGATGGCAACATAGCAACATTAGCATGTTCATCAGTCACATATTCGGCCCAAATCAGTGGTAGGAATATTGTCAGAGACACCCACTTCTCTTATCTCTTTACCACTACCCCAGTCCAGGTATACTCGGGCCATTGACACCGCCGGATGGATCCCTCCCACCCCTTTAATCGACACAGTCTTGCCTGGAATAATGTCTGTGGACCCCACAAGTTCTGGACGCACCAGGGTAAGGTCAGCACCTGTATCCCTCAAACCCACAGTTACCATGTCACCGACTGTGACTGTTTGCAGGTTGTCCATCTGGGTCGTCGGGGCACTGGTGACACACATTACAGCTGGTCCTGATCGGTTTGGCTGCAGCCCTCCTGCAGATGTCGTAGATTGCATCCTCTCCGGACAGGTAACACTGATGTGCCCTGTCCGGTCGCAAATAAAACAGCGACGGTTATCCCCATATCCAGGTTTTGGCCCAGCCCTCCCAAAAGATGGTGAAGAAACCGCAGGTGTCTGTGCAGGGGTAAAAGTAGGTGCTCCTTCCGGCCTCCCTCCTTTCCAGGTATGCTCTGGCACGATACTTTTCCTTTCTGGGACTGCACGGGTGACAGTGTACTTGTCCGCCAAGGTAGCTGCTTCCTGGGATGATGTAGGGTCCCGATCCAGAACCCAGTCTTTCACATCCGCCAGGTATAGAGTAAGGAACTGCTCATAAAGCACCAGATCTCTTAGTTTGTCAAAGTTGTCCACATTTAACCCCTTAATCCACTGATGAAGTGAAGTAGACAACTGAGCCAAGAGTCCTGTGTAAGTGTCAGAGGCATTGCGTTTTTGTTCCCTGAACTTTCCTCTGTGAGCTTCCGGGGTTATATTAAAGTGCTGCAATAAGGCCTTTTTAATAGCCTCATAATCTCTGTCCAATTCAGCGGGTAGGTCTGCAAAGGCATCCAGTGCTTTACCTCTCAGTCTAGGGGTTAAATATTGGGCCCACTGACTTTGGGGCAATCCATACTACCTGCAGGTTTTTTCAAACGCCCGCAGAAAGGAGGGGCTGATTCAGAGATGCGATTGCGAAAAGATCGCAAATATACGCATCTAATGTTAAGATCTTAGCAGGTTCCAGCCCACTGCATAAAGAGTCACTCCCCTTGCAAACAGCGGTGGATCTTAAACCTAGACCACCATTGACTAGCCCTAACTCTGCGCTGTCATTTGGGATCTTAAGTGACGTGGTAGCGTTCATTTAAGATCCTAAGTGTCAGCCCGCGCCCACTTTCCCTCATTTCCCTGCCTCCCCCCGCCCATTTTCATGCAAATCCTTAAGATCTTAAAGATTCGCTGCACTTAAGATCTTAAGTGCTTGCGTGCGATTCAAACTTACGCTCGTAGACGGCGTTGCACTATTACTACGCATGCGCAGTTTTGCGAATTTTCTAGGATCTTAAATATACGCTCCTAAGTGCCGTGGAAATCGTATCTCTGAATCGGGCCCAGAGTCCAGATCCTCATCTTTATACAGAATAGGGAACTGGTCCATAAGAGATTTGTAAACACCAGTCTCCCAGTTGTCTGGCTGGTGCTGGAGTTTTGCAAGCTCCAACTGGTGTCTTCTTTCTGCCTCATGTTCTCGTTCAGCAGCTTCACGCTCCGCTTGCCATTCTGCGGCTTCTCTATATATGGCTGCTTGTCTTTCTGCCCGCTCTTGAAATTGTTGTATGAGCTACAGTCTGATGGCAATTTCCGCTGGCACCAAATGTTTTAAAGCAGTTTGTAAATAATTGTCCATAGCTGTATCCACAGATGAACTATCAGAGTGCTCAGAAAGTAACAATCCAGGATTTGGCACAATGTCCACTGCTAAATCATTGTCCTCAGCAGGACTCTGCTTGGTGCTCTCAGACTCTGCTAGCAACAGAGCCTCTATCAAGTGGTCCTTA
Source organism: Limnodynastes dumerilii (assembly GCA_011038615.1). Taxonomy (NCBI): domain Eukaryota; kingdom Metazoa; phylum Chordata; class Amphibia; order Anura; family Limnodynastidae; genus Limnodynastes; species Limnodynastes dumerilii. The sequence goes on from WWET01004845.1 coordinate 86,209, forward strand.
GTCTTTCCACGACTGGAGACTCCTTTTTCCTCACACTGCGCAATCAACACATCCTTTGCCATACGTTTGTATTCAGCCGCCATCTCCATTGTACAGTAGCAAAATAAAAGAAAGAAAACAAGAGAAAGGGAGGGGAAGAAACTTGCACTGTATGTCCTCACAAACTAATAAGAATTGAGTTCAGTCTCTGGTAAATTAGTTTAAAGTCCCTCTAGCAGGCACCACACAAACCTAATTCCTAAAGTTCTCAAAAACAAAATATATATATACCGAAATATATATCTATCCCACCGCTGCCACCAATTTGCCATGACCCTGACCTCACCTGAGGCTTTCATGACTTATCTGGGGCTCATGGGGGTAATCACAACAGCCACCTGGTCTGTTCTACAATGACTAATGCCCCTTCTCCCATCCCAAATATGACTTACTACCAATGAACTGCCACCACCAAGACTATTCACAGGAGGTCTTAGGTTCTCCTTTACCCAAATCAAACACAGTTATGCTTTATCAGAATTATCATCAACCCAGAATGACCTCTTCTGTTACCCTTCAGTAGCATTTAATATCTGAGCTGGTCTGACATGTGAATCCGTAAGAACACAGAGACATGAGCTTATTAATTGATATTTAATATGATAATAATCACAATGCTTAGTTACAGAGAATAACAAAATAGACATACAAAATGCAGAACAGTTTCTTATAAAATAAAAAGGTGAAAAGGCAGAAAGACTTACAAGAACCGTCTGGGTTGGGACAGACCAGAGATCAGGCTCACCTCTTCCGTTTCGAAGTCCCATGAAGTGAACACCATTGTCAATCTATACCCCACTTTTTAAAGTCAAAACTTTAAAACCCCACCTTTGTGACTAGTGACAGTTTGGATCTGGAGAGACTTCTTTATGAATCTGGCCTTTATGGCCCCTTCCATATCTTGATCCCTTTACGACAGGGCGATACCCTGACCACAGAGCCCTAGCTCGTTCTACCCCACTAGTCAAGGTATTTCCATGAATCACCAGACCCTGGCCAAACAGAGGTCACTCTATATACGGATATTTGATTTGTACATATGATATTTGCTTGTATCCTGACAGTCGGCCAAGTTGGAAACTATTTACTGTGCAACCAAAATAAACACTTAATTCACCACGTTGCATAAAATTATGCTTAATTGTAAATTCGTATATATGTGCAATGTTCAGTACCATGAATCAGCTCTGATTTGTCCTAATTTTACAAACCTAGGACCTGACCCATATCTAAGATCGCTTTATGTATGCAAGTGTAGCTAAGTTACGCACTACTAAGGATAATGCACTCCCCAATGCACTTTCCTCTCTCACTTACGAAACATAGCTGACTTACGTTCAGAAAATCAATTTGAAAAATGCTCCCGGGTCTAACATTTGCCGGTATGGCAATCACGTTGATTAATGTTTGTGTGTCTTATATAGCAAGTTTTTATTGATTGTGTTTTAATAACTAATTTTACTGTTTTCACACAATTGAAGTTTTCACTTCCCTATCTTTTATGTACTAATTTTCACTGGAAATACAGATATCAGAACACCTCTTACACACTTGCATCATCATTGATGTATGAGAATTTGAAGCAAAGGACTGGAGAACTTATGTATACAATGAACTTTTATTGAAGAAAGCCTGGCTGACATCATATGTATCTTTGGATCTTTTTTCAAACACAAGGATTTGATTACTTTACATCAAAACTGTGAGCACTCCAGAGGCTTATTTTTTCACCTAGAGATATAGGGCCCGACTCAGACTTAAGAAGAAGCTTGAAATAAAGGGCCGTATTCAGAGATCCGTGTTTAGATCGGGTTGCAAATACACGCACGGACGGAGCAAGGAACACCCACCAAAACCCCAGTCACTCCCTCTGGTAATTCGTGCTCTCGGACACTTACACCTCCATAGACCAGCTGTAACTTTCCGTGAGCTGTTCCATGCGTATTTGTCCTCCGTCCGTATCTTTATAATTGCGCCCACTTTTCATCATTTAAATGCCTCCCCCCGGCAAATTTCTATGTAAATTCTCCCGTACATATTTCTACGTGGCAGATCCGGACGTATGTGACACCATGCGATTCACAAGTCCGTCCGTGAGGCACTTACGAGCGTATAGTCTATGTGAACTCGTTACTACGCATGCGCAGTTTAAACGTACCTAAAAATACGCATGGAACTGGCTGAAAAAATGGATCTCTGAATACGGCCCTAAGAGAGGCAAATTACTCCTGTACAAAGCCATGTTGATTGCAGGGGAGTCATATTTCATCTTTTGTAAACAGTATTAGAGTTGAGAGGTGATGTTTCCTATCCCAAGTCTAAATAACAGTGTAATAGTAAAGCTGGTCAGTATCTGTGTGCAGTAAGCAATTCAAAGATATATTCCTGCATGCAAAGAATACAGTTAACTTGACTCCCCCTTAAATCAACATGGTTTAGCCCAGGAGTAACTTTCCTCTCTTATTTTCAAGCTCCTTCTTAAGTCTGAATTAGGCCCATATATACAAATCAAATTAATATTGGACATGGTATGCCACATTGGGCCTGATCCAGAACAACAGAGCAAATTTACGCGTGGCGGAGACGTAAAATCGCGTTTTTGTAAGTACTGCGCATGCGCACCATAGAAAATACGCTCGTGGCGTAATTGTGAACGTATGGGCCAGTCACGCATGTGTCACGTAAATACTTACGTGTGGGCGTGCCAATTTTACGTGCGTCCAAAATACATCTGAAATAAGTAGGCGGTGGGTTGTATTTAAAGTGTACAGTATGGGCGTGCTTAGCTGCGTAAATTTATCTAGCCAATACGTATGTGTGCGTATGACTGGGGTTACGTTGGAAAAAGGTAGGGTTTGGAAAGCGTATCTTGACAAAATACGTACGTTCAAGGGGTGTGCCGAGGGGAGTGTAACGAATTTACGCGCACGAAAATACGCTACGCGAATAAACGTACGGCAAACGTAGTTCTGGATCTACCCCATTGTTAGAATGTTTCTATATGTTTTACAACTATTCTATAAATTTAAATTTTTTCATCTTTTAATTTTTAGTTTATATTTTCAAACCATCAAATTTTTTGCTTTATCAATATTTGGTTATTTTGTCTCAGCACCCACTATATGACACATTTTTTAAACTGATATTCACTTTTACTCACATTGGGGTAGATCCAGACTACAGCAAATTTACGCATGATGACAATTTTAGGGATTAGTGCTGCTCGCAAAATATTACCCCTCTACAACACCTAGTCTTTCCTAGACACCCTACAGCCCCTCTCGCAACGGGACCCCTGTAAGCGCAACTTTAACCATATTCCAGTTATGTATGACAAACTGATACGTTAAGGTAGGGTTTGGAACTCGTAAATCAGCTAAATTACATGCGTTCGAGAGCAGAGTGCATTATACTTACAAGTGCGTAACTACGTTACATAATCGTACTTAAAGGCAACTTAAGATCTGGCCTATTGTGGTTTATGGGAAGTTGTATCTGTAGACTGCTATTTTGGTGGTGCACCATCATTTGGTGTACATTACATATCTATTATGTGTTCAGAAACCTGCCTTAACATTTCCTTGGGTATCTCTGGTCGTAAGTAATGCATTGTCGTACGTAAGTGTCTAGCCTTAAAGTCCCACCTAGGAGCAGTGGGACTAGATGGGATACATCTGAGAATACTAAAAGAGCTTAGAGGGGTGCTAGCAAAACCATTAACTGAATTATTCAACCAGTCACTAATAACTGGGGTGATTCCAGAAGACTGGAAAATAACAAATGTCGTCCCTCTGCATAAAAATGGCAGTAGGGAAGAAGCATCAAACTACCGACCAGTGACTCTAACATCAGTAGTAGAGAACATCTCTACTTTTATAAACCCGCAGCTTATTAACATTCTTCCAACATGGAAGAGATGTCTAGTAAAGCAACTAAAGAGGGTGTTACCATTCTAGACAAAAAGGGGCCACACTTATGGATGCACACCTCGTAATATTTAAGATATAACCTTTATTGGTCAGATTAAAATATATAGTTGTTCAACATATACAAATTCCCAATAACGGAAGAGAGATATTGATTTTTCCAGTAGTTGAACATGGTATAAAGAAGTTCTCATAAGTCCATTATTAAAGTGTACTGCCACAAAATCTATTTGCATTCATACATATTACAATAGATTTTGTGGTGTTAATGAAACTCTTCTAGTTATATTTTTTATATTTTAATTTGTTGAAACATGGAAGATTAATATATTTAACAATTGCAATGTAAGCAATCAAGATGGTCCATTATACATATTCTGTTGGCCTTATTTTATATAGTACAAATTTGTGCTGTTTATGAATTTCACTAGAACTGTAGACTCAATGAATGATATAGTAAAACTTATGGGTGAAAGAAGAGGAAGTTTAAGGGGATCACTCACCCTCCTTTCTCCAAACATAAGAGGAACTAGGGATCAGAGAAAGTTTTGGGGACACAGTGGTATATGAACTGATGCTTGTGGCATAATCATGTAAACTAAAGGCTCTATTTTTTAAGGGATATTTATGTGATCTATGAGAGGGTCACATTTAATGACTGGGAGAACTATAAGGAAATTATATACTGAGTCCCAACGAGAATGTTCTGACACCCCTAGTGGTGACCCATGAGAAGGTTCTGGTTGGGGAACGCTACCTTGAGGGGTAAAACCAGGCAGTCTGTAGACCCAAAAAACATTTACAAATATTTTAAAGAGAAAGTAATGTATTTAGCACACTTACACAATCCATGGGGCTAATTCCCCCCAACACCAACAGGTTCTGTCTGTGAGCTATTTTGTTGCACCTGTGTAGCTAATAATTTGAAAATAAAATTTATTTCAGTTAAAATATTATGCTGTGATATCTTCTAGATTTATAACACTGCAGAAATGCTAAGAAGAAAGTTATACGAATGTATGATTAATATGGATCTGCGTTTTATACTATTTGCATTTATGATGGGACCGTATTCACAGATGTGTTTGCAAAAAAGTACGCAATTATACGCACGCACAGCGCTGGCCAAACCCCCTCACACCCATGACACTCCCTTCTCCCGGACGTGCTGTCGGCCACTTACGAGTCCATAGACCACTTGTATCTTTCCGTGTGCATTTGCGTGCGTATAGGTTCTCCGTCCCTGCGATTCATTAAAACCGCGCCTCCATGCGTTCATTTAAATGGCTCCCCCCACCCACTTTTATGTAAATGTCTACGTCCGTGTGAGATGCGTGCGTATGTCCTTATGTGCGATTCACAAGTCCGTCCGTGCGTATATAAAGTTACTACGCACATACCTAAAAATACGCACGCAACTGCCAAGAAAAACGGATCTCTGAATCCGGTCCATGATCTGAATGTAAGACCAAAGCATGATAATGTATATATAAACGTATTTAAGTGCAAAACAATATGCTCCTGTGACATTGCATACAGTAATCATGCTTTATTTAGTCATTGTTATGTATGATACATATGAGAATATAATTCCTTTGTAATTGTCTGATTAATATCCGTGCTTCTTTGCATAAAGAATAGCTGCACCATCAGTGTTCTTTCCAGTTCTTCTCTTTCCTAAATCAATCTACAATATTATATTAGTCTCTATAATCTAGTAACATCGACCACATCTGAGAGACATAAACCCCTCTGCTGGCAAGGCAAATCACAAATGTTGTTTGTAAAGCACTCTTACACCACCTGGAAGTTATTTCAAATCTGGAACGAATAAAATCAGTTGTCTGCAGAAATATAAAATAAGACCTGACTTAAGTAATATTTTCCTTCATGTGCGAGGAGTAACTGACCTATGTTAACTACATCTTCTCATCATGAAGTGATGTTGGTGGTGGTGTTCGTAATGTAACTTACACTACTTTTTTTGGCTAGGGAATCTCACAATGCTTACGCCCCTTGACTGAATATATAAATTACAGACTGGGGTGAATTTCCCATTAGACACATGACACACAAGATTAGAGGTACCACTTGCTGGGGGGTGGCCAGACTTGGTGACAGGAGGTTATAGAGAAGACATCTGTACCTGGTTACAAACTTCCAAGGGGCCATGGTCTCCACGTGCAGTTTTCACGTGGATCACAGTACTATAACTCTTCGCTCTGAGCTCTATCATGGATCCTCTGTAATCTGTCTCACTGAAGGGTAGTGTGCTTATGCATAGGACGAGAGACTAGGCCCCAAGTTACCAGCTTGGCAACAGTTTGCCCCCAAACTTTGGATTACATAATTTTGTTTTCTAATGTCTAAGGACCGGATTCAGAGAACCGTTTTCACGGCGAGTTGCGTGCGTATTTTAAGATACCTCTCAACTGCGCATGCGTAGTAACTTTTTTTATGTACTATACGAAGACTATAAGTGCGTAAGTGCCTCACGGATGGACTTGTGAATCGCACTTGAGTACATATATTCGGATATGTGAAACAAAAATACACATGTGAAAATTTAAATAAAAATGGACGGGGGAAGGCATTTAAATAAAGTTATGTGGGCGCGACTAACATGAATCGCACAGATGCACTCAACTGTTGATGGAAAGTTACAAGTAGTCTGTGGACTCGTAAGTCACAGACAGCACGGCCGAGAGAGGGGAGTTTCATGGGTGTGAGGGGGTTTGGCCTGCACGGCCATGTGTATAATTGCGTACTTTTAAGGAAATGGTTCTCTGAATACGGCACTAATACTGTACATCATCATGCAATTATGTACTAAACTAAAAGGCAACAACACACTATACTGTCCTCTGCCTTCCTGCTTAACAATACAGACAGTGTATACACACTACCTGATAGTGGCTATCCAATTAGAATTGGCCCAGCAGAGATTGGAACAATCTGATTATCTGATTGGTCAGTGCACTTCTAGATTCTTTAGTTGGAATATAAGCCAATTAGTCTATGCTATGTGCTACACAATAATCAGGTGATCAACTGACAACAGCCTGATTGGAATGATTAATGTATATTGTGTGGCCAATTTAGGCCACCAGTTATAGTGAAAATCCTATTTAAAATACAATCAGTTGATTTAGATCGATCGATACACGTTTAGAGTAAATCAGGCTAACAAAAAAAATTGTATTGTATTGCATCCTAAATGGGAACACATTGTTAGTAAAATGGTATTCTAATTGGAAACAGATAGAATTAAAACACAGAATTATAAAAGAAACCAAAGATTTAAAGAGTAATTTTAGTATAACAGAAAGTGAAGTTGTGTCAATAAGAATAATGTCCGGAATGCTGTACAAAGCATCCAGTTGTTTAAAAATATAGGATACTTCAGACATCTGTTTTTGGTTTAACTTTGAAGAATACAGTAATGCCACAGTACGAATGTGCTTCCTCACATTATCAAAGATATAAATAAAAAAATGGCCCTTACAGGGCATTGCTTACATTACCTGAGGGTGGGCACGCAATCTGTGAAGCAAAGCGTAAGAGTGAATTTGCATAAGAGCAATTTTCTTTGAAGCATGAATTCTGTATTCATCTGTATTTGAGTTAAAGAAAAAGCTTGTACTGGCTTTTATAGAAACAGTCACATTAAAGGTAAATAAAGAATTTAAAAGCGTTGGGCCTGAGTAAGGTCTCCATGTAACTTCCATGCACACAGAGATCTGTAAGTTGGCACTGATCAGGGGAGTGTGTGCCCTTGTCACTCCCCTCTTTCGGAAGGTGTTCTGGACACTTACCTTAACTTCTCCCCATGGAACTGCTGCTCTCCACCTCCTCATTAACATGCCTAATCCCACCTGTCTGGCAAGGGTTAGGCATGCGGAATTGATGGGCTAGCCACTACCATGGAACCTCTTACAACACGTAACATCTGGCGCAAGAGGACCTATGCAACAGACCTGCGTAATTCCCTATCCAGGAATTGGACACGGGTGAAAAGCAGGGTTATTCTATGGTCCAACCAGGGATGCTATTAGTGTGAAAGGTAAGACCCGGATCTCACCGAAGGAAAGTGATTGGGAAATTAGGGAAATGAGTCATCAATTTGATTTCACACTGGGCAGACCTGGGTTCAAAATCCCAGGATACTGCCCAGTGTGAAAGGGAAAAAAAAGTTGAAAAGTGAAGATCTGGGACACGGCAATAACCCGGATATTTTGAACCCGATATATTGCCGGGCGGTGATGTAAAAATGATATTAGCAGTATCTCTCCTATATTAAATGAAGTCTGATCTATTAAACTTTGTTGTACAGTAGTTTGGTAGGAAACACCTTTCATTTGATTTTTAAAGTGGTATAAACTAGATTAAAGTCTTTTTGATGTAGTGAACAAGAATGTGGCTATTTTAAATTATAACACAAATGTCTTGCTTATACAGATTACTATATTTTATTGTGTACATGCTGCATATTATTATTCTGGGCACCACAAACATACATTTGGACATTTGTCATCTATCTACCTTTCTATCTATCTGTCTGTCTGTCTGTCTGTCTATCTATCCACATATATATTGTAATGAAATGTAATACATAAGGGTGCAGGGGGGTACTGACCACCCTTGAACAAGCCCTGGCTGTGTGTGGGTCTGCTTTGATTTATTTGTGGAATCTAGCATTAAGTTTATTGTGTTATTAATATGTTATTAATATCTGAATCCACCTGACAGATCTGAATTCTGCTATGAATACCTGTATCAAGCTTTGGTATCTGAAACCTCCTGTCAGTACCTCTATCAAGCATTGGTATCTGAATCCTGCTGTTGGTACCTGTATCAAGCTTTGGGATCTGAATCCTGCTATCAATAGCTGTATCCAGCTTTGATAACTGAATCCCGCAGTCAGTGCCTCTATCCAGCTTTAATATCTGAAATCTGATTTCAGTACCTGTATCCAGCTTTGCTGTCATTACATATATTCAGCTTTGGTATCTGAATCCTGTTGTCAGTACCTGTATACAGCCTTATTTCTCTTTTCATTGGTGCTTCAGTAGATCAAGGGGGGAAAAACATTGGTGGTTCAGGGAATTTGCAAAAGAAATGCATGAATGAATTAGCATGATTCCTTATGCGACTTACCCCTCCTCTGCACCAATCAAATGATTTGGTAAGAGGAGTTTTGAGCACTATCGCAGGGAGTATTAGAAAACTCCCTGCACACAGCTCCTAACGCCAGCCTGAGCTGGTGTTAGGTTTACACTGGGAGCGGAGTGACAAACTCCGGTTCCTCTGTGTATAAGTATGCGAAAGCGCTGGCGCCCATTATGAGGAACACGCCGGTGATGCAATTTAAAAACTGCTTGCATCGCCATGGAAACTATAGTTTCCACTGGCGATGCATGATTTGTAGATATGAAAATCTTCATTTTGAAGCGATAGTGGCAGGTTTCTGTTAAAAACTGCCATTATCACTTCAAAATGAAGTCTATAAATAGAGCCTATAGTCCATCTACGTGCCTAAAGGCTATGTAGATTGCACAGTCAGTATGACTATGCATGCTCAGTGGAAACATTCTTTAAAATACACACCTGAGAAGCTGGAACTTTTTAGGTGTAAATCTGGGATCATATATTTAAAACTGTTCATGTTTGTATACAATCAATTGCTTCATTCGTATATTTGTTAAGTAAAAGCAGAAGAAATGCATTGAAGTCTCCAAAATTATTTTTGATATATCCTAGGTTTATGTTTTATTAGCTGATATTATGATCATGTGCAGTGGTTATGTCATATTGGAGAGACGGCACAATACATATCAGTGTAACATAAATGTATTGGGATAGAACGTAATGGACTTTTCATGTTAGGTATGGGTTGTGTTTGTGATTTTTATTACATTTCAATTACACATTTCTGCATTCATTTATTTCCAATATCCTGCCAAGAAACATTAAACACATTAGACATTCTTATTTTTAGCCAATGAAAATATTAATAGTTAATATTACTCTGGAACTCTGACCACGGTGTTGCATTCAATAAAATCATCCTGCATGTTATACCAAATAATGATGAAAAGACTCAAACAGTAAAATGAAGGTTACTGGTCATGGGCTGGATCCAGACCTTGTTAAGTGCATTAACTTAGTTACACCTGGGTTAAACCATGTTGAATTCAGGGGGAGTCAAGTTAATTGTATTCTTTGCATGCAGGGATATATCTCTGAATTGCTTACTGCACACAGAGACTGACCAGCTTTACTATCACACTGTGATACTATTTTCAGCAGATGAAATATGACTCCCCTGAAATCAACATGGTTTAGCCCAGGTGTAACTAAGTTCATGCACTTAACAAGGTCTGGATCCAGGCCCATATTTGTATCCTCTTGCTTTCTAACTATGATAGTTGGCTATCTTGAAACGTAAAGTATAGGTAAACAAAATGACCTGTTATTCACCCATGCACCATAAAATGGATAGATTCTTATTAGCCTTGTTAGCTTTGTACATTATTATGAATCTTTTGTCTGGGTTTGCATGGAATCACTGCTTTTTATTGATGATGGCCTTGATTAGCAATGGACTGTGCAATATGGGAACTTGCTGATTACAATCACATGACCACTGACATCATACTGGCACCCAATCGCTGATCAATGCTTCCTATGTTGAACATTCACTTATTCAATCATATGTTTTGCCATATTATTAAAAACTTTGTTACATATAACTATTTGCAAAGGAAAATAATTATAAATATGTAATATAAAGAGTTATTAAAAATCCCCCACGGGTTAGAAAATATCTATGAGACTCCATCCCAAAGTGAATGTTTATATACTTACCATCAAAGACATACACTGAAGAGAGTAGCGGAATAAACAGAAGGGAGTAGCAGGGGACAGATGAGTAAGGTATGTAGTAGAGGACTCTAAAACGGGGAGCGGAGGACCTGGAAGGGAGCAGTGGGGGACATATAGGGAATTCATGGAGAAAAGGTACAGCAGGGAGCAGCTGGGGACAGGTGTGGAAGACATGGGACCAGATTTACTAAGCTGCGGGTTTGGAAAAGTAGACAGATTCTAGCTGACATTTTCAAGTAGGTAATAGTTAAATGAGATGTATAATCTGATTGGTTGCTATGGGCAACAACTCCACTCTTCCAAATCCGCAGCTTAGTAAATCAGGCACATGCAGTAGAGGATACAATAGGGAGTAGCTGGGGATAGATGGGAAAGGCAAGAAGGGAAAACACTGCAGAGAGCAACGTAAGGCGCAGATGGAAGCTGGGCACAGATAAGGTAGACATGGAGCAGAGAACCCTGTAAGGAGCAGCAGAGGGCACAAAAGGGAGCAGCAGGATATATGGGAAGGTAGGGAGTGTAGGCCCATCAGGGAGCAGCAGGGGAACCCAGAAGGGAGCAGTGAGGACTGGGCACAGATCAGGGAGTGAGCCAAGACCATGAAAGGTGAGATAGATAGATAGCTAGGGGAAGGGGAGCAGGGACACTCGTCGCAGAGAAATCAGGAAGGCTGAGTTGCAGTTTTAATTGTTGAAATTAAAGATTGTGTTTAACTGTCTTTCTCTTTCTCTGTTTCTTTTTTCTGTCTCTTTTTTCTGGTACATATTATTTGTATTTTGTATATATTTTTGTTTTTGTTTAATTTGATCTGTGTAGGGTGCCTGCTTTCGGTGCCCTGGGAGGCCTGTGCTTAACGCAGGCCTGTGCTTTACATTTGTGTGTCCTCTGTTAAATTTAGCCTCTGTTAAATTTAGTGTACCTGTGCAGTCCTTGCTGCCCGCCTCTCCGTCCGTTGCCGTTGTCGGACCGCTCCCCCGCTGACCCTTTCAGGATGCCGCGGCCTGTTCGCGCCAAAACGGCTCCCCTCAGGTTTAGAGAGGAGCCAGTGATGGCTGCGGGTGCGCGCGCCTCCGGCGGCCGCCGGGGGCAGCGTGACGTCATGCCCGCTTCCCAGGCAGCGGGAGGCGGGCCATCTGATGCAGGGATGGCGGCAGTGGCGGCCAGCAGCACGGAGCAGAGGCCAGTGGTGAGGGCTGCAAGAAGCCCTGAAGCAGGTGGGGAGCGCATGCAGAGGAGTGGGAGGGGGTGGATTGGTGAAGCTGAGGAAGGCAGTGGGGAAGAGGGAGAGATGGTTCTGGATACACCAGTTAGGGAGAGATCAGTTAGGGAA
>WWET01004846.1:0-19683 GCA_011038615.1 Limnodynastes dumerilii
TTTAAATAAATAAATGGGCAGACTGGATGGGCCTTGTGGCTCTTATCTGCCGTCACTTTCTATGTATGTTTCTATGTTAAAATACATTTTGGCCCTAGGTTAACACATCCTCCCTCCTGTCATTACCCAACAATAGAATTAAACAAGAAAAAGGTGCGCTTTTGATATCACCTTATATGGTTCTATTTATTCAGATAAAATGAATTCCAGCAAATGCAAATACATAAATCATCAATTATATCAGATAAATACAATAATATAAATATAAAAAACAATAAATAAATAAAAAGTCCAGCAAGGTACTGATATAATTTTTAAAGGGGCCCCTTACTAATTCTCTCACGGAATGTATGGTCACCTATAGTGGACCATGAACTGTGGTCTTTTGGTGATTTCCACACTAAGTAATTTCCTACTCCTAACTTGATCCCTGTAGATGGAATAGGTGATAGTAATAAATTGGTGTTAGGTAAATTTAGTACGTATAATCAGGATAACGTACTTAAGTTCAGTCCTTCCTATATTGGGTACAATTCATACACTGTGACACTTGTTGGTGGTATATATACTCTACCAGTAGTTCTATATCCCTAAAAAGCCAGTAATTTCACAATTTTTATATTTGTTTATTATGATAATGTAACAAGTTGGTATTTACCCTGAATTATATACTGTATCTCCTTTTTTTTTCTTTACATCAGAGCGATGCTGTGGGACAATCTTTGCATAAATAACACTAAAAGACATTCTTACATGTACATCTGAGCTGGGATTTGACGTTACACTTGGTATTTAATATCTAGACCTGCTCTGTGGCAACAGTTTAACTACTGCTCGTTACACATATATATTCATATATATATATATATTTTAGTGCTATTTGTTGTTTGAAATATTTTTGTCTCTCACAACTCAGTATGTATGGTGTGGACTGGATCTACCCCCCGTAAAACAGATCAGATTCTTACTGGCTTTTTAGGGGTACCTGGGCACTTGTAGATTAGTGCAGGATAAGATATACCCCCATTGCGGGGCGAAGTTCTGCCGTGAGGCGGCAGGCACCATCCTAGGTTTCAATTTTCTATTGTCAGAACAGGGAGCTGTTTCTGATCTGTTTTCTTCTAAGGGTATGATCATGCGATTTAACCATATTTATTGATTAAAATCTTTTTTGTCCACCCCAGTCGTATGATATGCTCGTTGACCATTGATATTTGGATTATACAGAATATTTACAACATTATTGCAGCGTGTATTACATATATTTTTTAATATTTCGCCCTATTTTTTATCTATATTTTATTAAAAGTTAAGTTTTAGCTATATCAATTTATTATCTTCCATATTATAGTAGGTGTGCACTATTAAAGATCTGCTTTTTTCTTTTTTTTTCTTTTTATGTACTTCTATATGTTTGGATCATCTGCATAGGAGCACCCTCCCAGCATTGTCTGGTTATTTGTTTATAATACAATCATATTATCTCAGTCTGTGCGGTTCTTCCCTCCTATCTTCCCCTTTCCTTTATTATCTGATTGGTTTAGACACACTGTTGAGGGATCTGCCAGGGTTCATGCACGCCGTTCGGTATGGCAGGCTCCAGGGGGTTGTCTCCCGCTGTGTTCAGGGAGATGTCTCCTGCTGTGTCGCCTGTTGGTTTTACCGACGGGAAACACTCTCACCTTTCGGCTGTTCCCTTGTATTCAGTGTATCTCCAATGCGGTAGCAATATAGTTGAAACTTGATAACAGGCATACAGTTCTGTTTGGTAGTCTCCGTGAATCAGATTGGTAATCTTGCTGGTTTATTAAAAAGCCTTTAAAAAAAAGTTTGAGTTCGATTCCCTAACTAGGCCTTATCTGTGCGGAGTTTGTATGTTTTCCCCATGTCTGTGTGGGTTTCCTCTGGGTGTTTCGGGTTGCTTAAAAAACATGCTGGTAGTTTCATTGGCTGCGGAATAAATTTGGATGTCCCTTTCCTAGTAACTTGGGATCGTATTCACAGATACGATATTGTCTGGTTTTTCGTGCATATATTTAGGAGCGGCTTAACTGTGCACGCGTAGTAACTGTTTCCACGCAATTAACGTAGGATTTAGGCACGGACTTCTGAATTGCACTTAGGGACATACATACGGAGGGGTGTGGTTGTCTTCCGTACATGTGAAGTTATGTGAAGATGGGCAGGGGGGCATTTAAATGAGCTTTTGAGGGCGCGGTTAGTCATGTTTACATGTACGTAAGTAACAAACGCAGGTAAGTACACATGTACAATTAAGGGTGCCCTATGGAAGCGTAAGTCACCGAAAATCCATCCATTCTAGGGGAGTGTCATGTGAGTTGCTACGTGCGCGAGTACGTATATTTGCATACTTTAGACACACGCATCTCTGAATCCGGTCCTTGGTCTCTTGATTGCCTCGCCTGACAGCTTTCTGCAGCTCTCTGCAGCCTTTGGCCAGTATTGCTGGAAACAAATATTGTGACCTGGGAGGTGGTTCAAAATGACTGGATATGAATCTTATTGATGGTAATAATGCTGTAAGTACAAAAACAGGTACAAATAGCTGTTTTTTTTAAATCAATTTTTTAAGAAATCCAAAACCAAAAGCTAAAAATTAAGGGTGGTTTTCTCAAAACCAAAACAAAACTATGGTTTAGAGCCAAAACCAAAGCAAGGGGGCTCACCATATGCATGCCTAGGTGCTGGTTGTGGTAGGGCCAATGGTACCATAGTTGAGGATACCCACATTGCACGTTATACATATATTGCACTGGCACCTAGCTGGCGCTAGAGTTATTTCCCCCTGATTTTACCATTTGCAGTCTAGGGTTACAAGCATTAGGACTGGTCCAGTTTGCGGGGGAATCTTTGAAGTTTTGGTGACAGTTTTATAGGAAACATCACCCTTTAATCATAGAAACATATAGTAACATAGAAAGCGACGGCAGATAAGAGCCACATGGCCCATCCAGTCTGCCCATTTGTTTATTCAAAACAATACTGACCCTAGACCCTATTTACCCTCAATTTAGTTTACTATTTATGAAATCCTTATATTTATACCCATATGTTTAAACTGTTCTACTATATTGGCCTCAACCACCTCAGATGGGAGACTATTCCACTTATCTATCACCCTTTCAGTGAAGTAACATTTCCTTTGAATCTACCGCCCTCCAGTTTATATTCATGCCCTCGTGTTCTATTACACCTCTTCCTTTGAAAAATGCCTCCTTCCTCTAGCTGGTCACAACCCTTGATGTATTTGAAATCTGCTATCATGTCCCCCCCTCTCCTTTCTCTGCTCCAACCTATACATCATACCTCTCAAGTGTCCCCATTACAGCGGGACAGTCCCGCTTTCGGGGGACTATCCCGCTGTCCCACCCGCCTCACAACTTGTCCCAGACTCTCTTTACAAAGTTTTTTTTTTTTTGTATATGTATTTTCCTGCACAGTACAGGTAATGCAGGGCTCCTACGGGAGGCCTGTAGGACCAAACCTGTTACTGTGAATGGCAGTGACCGAACCTATGCGGTTAGTGCCATTCTAGAAACAGATTTGGTTCTACAGGGCTCCCGTAGGAGCTCCTCTGGATCAGGCCCTCTGTTACTGGACCATAATAAACATGTACCACATTATATAAATACATAATCATGTCCCCCCTTAATGAAATTATTAATCATGCCCACTGTGAATAAAATAAATGATCATGTTGCAGCGATTTTAAGCTTTAAAAATTGCCATACATCGCTGAACACTTGGAAACACCAGCACAAAGCACCCCTTAGTAAATGCAGCAATTTGTATACGAAAATCGCTGGAGAAATGCGGCTATAAGCGGCGATTTGAATCTAGCCCCTGGTATTTTACTAATTAAATGATAATATGAAAGTTAATCATAATTACCACAAGTATCAGAACCATAACTAATGTTAGTAAATGATACATACTATGGGCCTGATCCAGACCTACGCTGCCCGGCGGTAATAAGCTGGGCGTAAGCGTAAGATGTTGTGTGCATGCACCGGGCAGATGTTGGCTGGCGTAACTACGGTAACGCCCGATCTAGGATTGGGCGTCTGTAGTTTCAGCGTAGTAACGGCTGAGAGGGCATCCCTCGCCGTTACTAAGCAAATGTTAGTGTAGGTATGTGGGGGGAAGTAGTTTAATGAGGGAGGGAGGGATTTTAGTTAATACGCTCCTGTCTGAGCATATTTTCCCTTGCTTACGCCAGCTGAAGTTAGGGTAGCCTTTAGCCGGCGTAAGCGAGGGAAAATACGCTGGGACAGGGGGGAGAGTTGGTGGAGGTACATGCCGATACGCTTTACTAAGCGCAGCGCATCGGCGTAAGTCTGGATCAGGCCCTTTGAGTCATTATTGCCATGTGTTAATGGTAGCAACTGCCTGTAGTAAATTACCCTAAACAAATATTATAAAGAAAAAACATATTTACCCATATTAAAATAAGGAAATAAATAGTGAAATAAAAGGATGAGAACAAGGAGTTCCACTTAGTCTAGCCAAGAATCACACGAGAACACATGAGAACAGAATCTCAATCCAAGTTTTTTTTTATCTGTTTGCATAGACGAGAGAATAAGGATCTGAATTTTAATTAATGTGTAACTTAGCAAACCACAGTGATATATCCCAACAGACACACATTCTGTATACATAGACAGAGATTTCTCATGGCTTTCTAATAAACTACAGTAGCAATGGAATATGTAACACTTTGCGCCTGACAATCTGTATACCTGATACAAATAGGGTACAATGGCAAGTGAACAGAACAGGTTTTGTGGTGGGCCAGGATTAACTAACTGCAGTGATTTCTCATTGGTGCAATCTCCATCTGTACAGTTTCATCTGTACCAGTGCAGACAGTATGATGGGACTCTCCGAACTCACAAAGGGCTGGATTCAGACTTAAGAAGGAGCTTGTAATTAAGGGCCTGATCCAGACTCCCGCATGCTTTGCGTGCGTGTGGGAGTCTGTAATTACACGAGACAGAGGGGAGTGCATGCCCCCTGTCACTCCCCTCTGTCGTGTGGGCTTTATAAGCCTGCCTTAAATGGGACGTACGGAGCCCCCTCCCACACTGTACAATTTAAATGCTTCCCCCTGCCTGCTTTAGCGGGCGGAAGGGAAGCACATCCCATTTCCACGGAAATGGGCAGTTTCTATGTTAGGGTTACTATAGTAACCCTGGTGTAACATCTGGAGGATGCATGCGCCCTCCAGTGAAGGCAGGTCACATACGCACCTTGCGTGCATAAGTGCCCTGCCGTTATTAAATCTTGATCCGGTCCCATGAGAGGAAAGTTACTCCTGGACAAAACCATGTTGATTTCAGGGGGAGTCAAGTTAATTGTATTCTTTGCATGCAGGGATATATCTTTGAATTCCTTACTGCACACGGATACTGTATATGGAACGGTTGCTCTCTGGCGCATAGATGGATATTTGCAACCACTGGTAGCTCATCAACATAGCTTCTGTAGGGATACCACAGATGCCATCAAGGCAATGGAAAATCTTAAATGGAAGGAGCATTATATACTGGTGACAAGTGACATAACGTCCCTATACACAGTTATTGATCACGTGGCAGGATGCGACCACATCCGCACTGAACTGCTGATCAATTCCTCCCTCCCTACAGAACAACAGGACTTCTTGATTGACTACATAAAATTTGTCTTAAACCACAACTACTTTGCCTTCGGAAGCAAGTTCTGCAGACAGGTTCGCGGGACTGCCATGGGCTCGAAATTCACGCCCAGTTACGCAAACCTGTTTGTGGCACAATGGGAAAACAAGTTTATCTGGTTCGAACAAAACGCCTACAGAGAACATCTCATACTGTGGCGAAGATATATCGATGACGTCCTGTGTGTGTGGACAGAAGGGGAATCACTCCTCAAGGATTTTATTGATTATATCAGTGGGAATGCCCTCAACCTGATCTTCACAGCGGAGTTTAGCACAGAAAAAGTAGTGTTTTTAGATCTGGAAATAGTAGTGGACAACTCCCACCTAATCACAAGGACACACATAAAAAAAAGTGGACGTCAATACATTCATACCGG
This sequence comes from Limnodynastes dumerilii, assembly GCA_011038615.1. NCBI lineage: Eukaryota > Metazoa > Chordata > Amphibia > Anura > Limnodynastidae > Limnodynastes > Limnodynastes dumerilii. The sequence continues at coordinate 6,100 of WWET01004846.1, forward strand.
CATCTAGCAACCACCACAGGAACTGGCTGAAGGGCATCCCGGGAGGCCAGTTTAGAAGAATTAGAAGGAATTGTGCCAAGCTTGAAGACTATGAGAGGCAGGCCTGTGATCTGAAGAACCGCTTTGTGGAAAAGGACTATAACACCAGCGTAGTGGAAAAAGCACTCTCTCAGAATAGAGAGATCAGTAGAGAGACTTTCCTTGTAAATAAGGGGAAGGATGACACCAGCAACTTCACATTTGGTCAACAACCACTGTTTATCACCAACTTCAGCAACAACCATAGATCCTTGGAAACCATCCTCAAACGCCACTGGCACATCCTCTTGAAAGATCCTTTGCTTCATGTACTTCTCCCTCCCAAAACGAAAATCATCTACAGAAGGGCAGGCAACTTGAAAAGTATTGTGGCTCCAAGTGCAATACGGCCAAACTCACCGGGTCCATCGTCCTGGGAAAGTAAGGCGGGTTTTTATCACTGCACCAGGTGTGTAGAACACCATCAAGAAGAGCACCAAACCTACCACTGAATTCAAATCGAACGTCACCAACAATATCTACAAAATTTTTAGGATCAGATCGACTGCACATGCGTAGTAACTTTTTTCCACGCAAGTTACGTAGTGTTTACCCACGGAAGTCCATTAGGCACGGACTTGTAAATCGCACTTAAGGACTTAAGTACATAAGGGTGTGGTTGTCTTCTGTACGTTAGAAGTTACGTGAGACTGGGCGAGGAGATGCATTTAAATGGACATCTTAGGGCGTGCCTTAATATACGCCTGTAACTACACACGTAGAGATAAGGGCGCTCTATGGTGGCCTAAGTCACCGATGGTACGGCTGTGTAAAAGGAGTGTCATGGGTGTTACCTTGCGGCGTGCGTTCGTATAATTCCGTACTTTCAAAAAATGGATCTCTGAATCCGGTCCTTAGATTCTAGATTATATTTGTTGAAGTATCATATAAAGTGGGGAATAAATTAATTAAAGTGAGTGTGACTTTCTTTTATATTGCAGGAAGTATATTCTATTCCATCTCCCAACATGTAACGCAGCGAAAACACAAACAAAAGGTAGCCTAAAACTTATTTTATTTTAATTACACTCTTAGATAATAATCAGTGCACTTTGTTTCTATCACTGAATTGAAAATCCCCAAAATGTTTAACACAAATTATTTTGTCTTCTATTATGATCCCTAGATGAGCATTCAATCTCCAGTGTAGATGGGAGTCAGCACAAAGTGTAACAATTTCTTTCTATTACAGTAGCCGATGCAGTAAACTTAAGTAGTTCCTAGGGATGTATTATGTTTGAGGCTATATTCGGCTTCACATGCGGTAAGCTGGAAATGATTCCCCCTAAATGTGTATTCATATTGTGACAGGAACACTGCATTATTGTTTGAGGGAAGGGATATTTGTCCCAGATTTCTAAGCTATATGTCTTAAAAAACCCTGGAAACTTCTGTGTTTGTTTAAGTCAGGCTGCTGTCAGTTTGGCTTAGGAAAAACCCTGTTAAGGGTTCCTGGGTTTATGAATGGAGATTGATGGCAGCCTTCATCCATTATTCCCGTTCCGGGTCTTCAAGGCCTCGGAACTTTAGCCAGACTAATTTGTATGTGTACCTAAGGGATTTTGGTAAATAGCTGTCAGACATCCAGTCTCTCATTTGTGCCTGGAGTAAGGGACTGTTAGAGGTATGACACTAAATCAGTGTATGGAAGCAGGCTGTGCTAGTTTTCATAAAATACCAAATCTCTATTATACGTTTTTTTATATATAGATAGTTAGGTAGTTTGTTAATGGCTGTAGTGAATTATCTAAGGGTGGTTGTAGGTAGATGGTATAGAGGTGAATGTCTAATGACATTCTCCTCTAATGAATAGAGGTGAATGTCTAATGAGATAATATGTGGCGGTATAACGGATTGCGTATCTGTGTGTAACAAAGTGGCAGATAAAATCAATATTTGTCCATTGATGTTCCAATCCTGAATGAGTAACATTGTACTCATTCAGGATTGGAACATCAACGGGCAAATATTGATTTTATCTGCCACTTTGTTACACACAGATCCGCGATCCGCTGTACCGCCACATATTAGCTCATTTTTCAGACATTCACCTCTATACCATCTACCTACAACCACCCTTAGATAATTCACTACAGCCATTCATGAACTACCTAACTATCTATTTATATAAAAAAAAACATATAATTGTGATTTGGTATTTTAGGAAATCTAGCGCAGCCTGCTTCCATACACTGATTTAGTGTCATACCTCTAGCAAATTATATTGTGTTTTTTTGGGATACACAATTCGCAGTGCATGCAGTTTAAACCCATAAAAAAAAACAAACATATTGTGCGCGGATATAGAATATTTCCAGAAAGGGACTGTTGTCTTTGAGAGGAAACCTGCCGCATATTGCAAGTGAGCTATACCTCATAAAACTTATCATATATTGTATCTGACAGTCAGGAAAGCTAAATGTTTAGTTACAGTCAGTCAAGGGCCCTGATCCAGATCTGAGAGCAAATGGTAGCGCATCATGTGTGCCGCACTTACACTCTCTAATGAGCGGATTGATACGTTAAATCCACATGTGCAAGTAAATGGAACCCAACATTGGGACTCTCAATTTTAGCGTTAGGACCACCATATACAGAAAGGCCTTGATGGTGGCTGGTGGCTTATCCCATATTTGATCAAATATGTGTAACAAACATTTCTGTGTTTTATTTTACAGATAGAACAGTAGAGTTTGTTACTGGTTTATGGCAGTGTGCTGGGGCTATTTTTTTTCTTTTGTTTCTTTGGCAAGCAGATTAACCCCTGCCTTTCACGCACCTGTTTAACATATACCTATAAATTGATTGAGCGACTTCCATTTTGTTTTTATTCTATATTGGAGAGACTCCTCTTCAGGTTCCCTAACTCCTAGTTAGGTTCTCCAGCAATGAGCCCACTAGAAGTCCTCGAAGTGGCATAAAAGTAGTTGTAGTTTCTTTAATTAAGTTTAGATATTCGTTTAGTTAGATGTTTGTTCTGCTAGTACCCGTTTAAAGCTGTTACAGCTTTAGTGGATTGGAATCCAAAGTGCCTGCCATTGCCACCTGGTTGGGTACCCATGGCATTGTCTCCATATCTGTTACCCTTGGGCAGCCCCCAGAGGAAGTTTAGTTCTACATATTGCTACATGTTTCTTGTACCCTAGCTTGTCTTGTATGTATTGTGTTACTACCTCTTTCCTTGTGTGTCCCTTCCCTTGCCTGGTTCCACTTTGACACTGGGAAGTCTTGGCACTTAGTCTCAAGTACAACGGACGAGCGATGCTATCCACCTCTACCCTTATGGTGAACATGACTACTCACTCCTGTCCATTTGAATCATCTCTCTCTAAATATTAAGGGTCTCAATATCCCTGAGAAACGATCTACCCTCCTTCGTCTCCTTCAGTCAGAACATTGATGTGGCCTTCCTCCAGGAGACCCATTTTAAAGAACCCAATGCTCCCAATATCAGGAATCGCCACTTCCGAGAGAGAGAGAGAGAGAGAGAGAGAAAGAGAGAGAGAGAGAGACAGAGAGACTCTCAGAGCCTGGACATGGAAACATAACGATTCAATCCTCCAAGACCTGGTGACCCGAACTCAACTTGAAAAAGAAATTTTAGATTACATTGCTCTCAACGATGTACTTTCCCTTTGAGAAGCTCATTAGGGGCCAGTGTATAACACTAGGTTCCTACCTTAAACAACAGAGAGAGACCTATAGGGAGACACTTCTCCTCAAGATTCACTTCCTGGAGACCCTCCATTAAAAATCACTCTCCCCACCCATCCTCTCTGAACTCACTGAGGCCTGAAAGGCCTTCACGGACTTACTAGACCTATAGGCTAAATGCGCGGCTCAGAAGTGCAAAAATAGGCACTGTCAATGGGGGAACAGAACATGCAGAATGTTGGCGAGAGCTCTAAGGGCAGATAGAGCTAGGGCCTTTATTTCTTCCATTAAAAACAACAATGGCTAAACACTAAATTTAGACACACACATAGAATCCACTTTCCATAAATATTATTCGGACTTATATAACATCCGTTCACACCCTTCTGTTTTGTCCCTTTCCAATAGGGAAATTCTGATCTGCAAGTATCTATCCAATTGTGACTTCTTTAGACTTTCAAGTGATGTAATAGCCTCCTTAAAGACCCCCTTTACTGCCCAATAATTGGAACTACCCATCAAGTCCTCCCCAAATGGAAAAAGCCCCGGTACAGGTGGGTTTCCCATTTTATATTACAAAAGCTATAAAGACCATCTTATCTTACTCATGATTTCAGCCTTTAATTCTGTAACCGATACATCCAGCTTCTCCCCCCAATCCAAGGAAGTGAAAGATCCCTCTATCTGTGCAAGTTACAGACCCATCTCTTTATTAAATATTGACCTGAAGCTCTTTGCCAAGCTCCTCACCAATAGGCTGCAGCCCTTCCTCCCTGACATTATCCACAACGACCAGATGGCTTTTGTCCTGGGTCGTGAGGCTCGAGACAACACCACCAAGGTAATCGACCTTCTCCACCAGCTCTTAACAGGGTCCACTGAATCAATCTTTCTATCTATAGATGCCGAAAAGGCATTTGATAAGGTTGATTGGCTGTTCATTAGGGGGGTACTGTAGCACATGGGCTTGGGCCTTATATGCCTACAAAGGATCATAGCACTGTATCGCCAGCCTTTAGCCCAGGTCACAATTAATCGAGGCCTCTCCTGGGAATTCCACAGCTCAAATGGGATGAGACAGGGCTGCCCTCGATGATATTCGTACTCTGTATGGAGGCCCTGGCCCGTTCCATTTGGAAGAATCCAAACATTCATGGTATTCAGGTACGAGACACTGAATTTAAATTGGCGTTATTTGTTAGCCACCATAATTAATCTGATGGGCTCTCTCCCTGGCCTTATGCAGGAATTCGACAAGTATAGTTCTATTTCTAACTTTAAAATTAATTTTGATAAATCAAGTGCTTTTGGCATGAACATAGCTTCACCTGCATTTCAGGGTCTCCAAGGGTCCTTCCCATTTAAGTGTCACCCCTCTCAGCTTAAATATCTAGGGGTGATCCTCACCAAAAACAATGCAGACGCTGTAGTTACGGAAGCTAGGCGGGGGGAGGGTAATTAGGAAGGGAGGGCTGAGTTTGACAGATTACGCTCCTGAACGCTCACACAGGGGGAGTGACAGGGGGAGTGCACCAGAGGTACGCTGGCCGTACTTACGGACAGCGGGCCCGCATAGCTCTGGATCAGGTCCTTTGTATCTAGCTTATGCTTAGGATCTTTGCTTAAGCGCTGTCTTTCTTACGCAATCTATGTACAGAAGATACGTAGATAGCGTAAATAAGCTCAATTCTTAAAACAACGTAAGATGAAAACTACGTAGCTGTGAATCCGGAACTTAAACTTTAGCCTTTCATACTTCAACCAGGCTGAAATTTCCATATGGCAATCACATTTATAGTAACTGATGGAGCATTAGGTAGTATACTACTTATCGAATATTGAATTTGCCATCTGCTTTATACCCTCTCTGTATAGATGTCCCAGTTGGTTGTAGAGGGGAAATCATTTTATTACAAATATAAAATATGTAATTTATCACAGGGTTTCCAACTTTTCAAATCTCTTGGATGGAAGAAATAGAGGCAGGTACTCAGATGGGACACAATGACTTTATGTCATTAAGCTCCACCCCCTTTCCATCACTGCCATAATTCAGGCTTTATTATGAAAACTGCAGGATTACTATTATGAGAGGTAGAGGGGCCTCTCATGTGGGAGATTTGCCATGAGAACTAACTGAATTTTGGAAGTCTTACGGATATCCTGGGAGAGTCAGCAACCCTGACTTATCATAATAATTCACTCTCCTCATTTCTTTTATTTCTAGTAGATCATTTCTGGGGTATATGGTAGGGTAATACACAATAATTATGACTGTATTTCTTGTCTGACTATAAAAGGTACAGTCTTATTAGATCATCTATTATGGTAATATAGTCTAAAGTCACTTGAACAAACTCCTTGGGCCATATTTACTAAGCAGTGGAAAAGGAAAAGTGGAGATGTTGCCCATAGCAACCAATCAGATTCTAGCTGACATTTTCTAGTATGTAATAGAAAAAAATGAGAGCTAAAATCTGATTGGTTGCTATGAGCAACATCTCAACTTTTCCTTTCCCATAGCTTAGTAAATCTGGCCCCTTGACTGTTGTGTTGTCTTCAGGTTAGGAAGCTCAGTCATTTATTAGCATATGTTGTAGTGTCCCCAGCCTTACTGCACAATAGTTCCTGCCAATTCTAAATTCTGCAATTATTGCTTTTTTTTCTTAGCAACTATGGGGATATGCAATGGAGTGCTTAGACATTAATTCTCATTTATTACAGTAGCTGGCAAGTGTGAAAAAACTTAAGGCATAATCTCTTTGGGACATCTTTAGCTGTTATAGGGCCTTATATACAATTTCCTTTCTTTTTATTTTTTTTCCTTTTTTCTTTTAAATGAAAAATTTTATTTTTCAGATTTTAAATTAAAATTTAATAAAAATGCTAATTAGAATTTGGCAAAAAGATTGTTGATTGAGGAACAGAAATGTTAGGTTTTGAATTTAAACTTATTTTGGAGATGAGGGAGGTATCTCAGTGGTATACATGAGGGGTGTCCATCCAGGGTGCAAAGCTGGCGGGGAGGTACAAGTAAATTAATATTTAATGTTAATGGGCTGGATCCAGACTTAAGTAAGTGCTTGCAATTAGTTACTCCTGGGCTAAACCATGTTGATTGCAGGGGTGTCATATTTCATCTGTTGCAAACAGTATTAGAGTTGAGATCTGATGTTTCCTATCCCAAGTCTAAATAACAGTGTAATAGTAACGCTGGTCAGTATCTGTGTGCAGTAGGCAATTCAAAGATATATCCCTGCATGCAAAGAATACAATTAACTTGGCTCCCCCTGAAATCAACATGGTTTAGCCCAGGAGTAACTAAGTTCATGCACTTAACAAGGTCTGGATCCAGCCCAATAAGTTTAATAAGTTAATAAGTCTACGACAAGAATCTGACATCAGCACAGAGCGCTGAGGGGCACAGGTGATGACTGTTGGGCAACAAGGTGAATGTTGTCCATTTTTGTTCTAAATGGTGGTGGAGGAATATTTTTTTTTTTACAGCTTTCCTAAAGCAGGTTGATGTAATGTACTGCAATACAGTCTTATTTCCCGTATTGATCTCTTGGGGAAATAATTAAATGCAGACAGTACTCTTATCAGCTTACCACTATTCTTATCACTATTACAGTGGCTTCAATTAATCACTCATTAAAAAAAACCACCAAGATAAGTTAAGAATAATAGTATTAGTATGTTTATTTTTTTAATCTTTATTGATTCCATTACATCAAATCACATCATGCACCGAATTGTTTACTGTCTTCAGAGGTGTCAGATCCTTCTTCTGTTCATTCACATGTGTCTTTTTCCTGTATTAGAAAGAAACATTCAATCATAACCAATATTTATTCTTAACAGGGCTGGATTCAGACTTCCAAACTGATGTGATCAAACCCAAAAGTAAACGATTTGGAGAGTACTGCAAGGGCTGCACTGCATTGCTCAGACATTTGTATGTTTAGATTTTGAATTTCCAGGGCCTACCTTTAAGTTTTCCAACACAAGTGTATGAAAATTCACAGATATACAGCAGTCAGGAAGGTTATGAAGGGAGAGGGGTAGTCTATACTGTAAAATGACTAAGACAGAAAATCAACTGGCCAACTTAGCACAGATCCTTTCTTGTGAGTGTCCTTGGGCCGGATCCAGAACTATGTCCGTCTTCCATAGACGGACGTAGTTCAATAAACAGTAGCTACTGCGCATGCGTAGTAGCTATTGTACGTAATCTGCGTATCGTTTCGATGCGTAGATTGCGTATATGCGGTCTTTTAGGTCTTCTATGGAAGACGGACGTAGTTCTGGATCCGGCCCCTTGTTGGTAAGTCAGGATTGGTTGGGAAGTGTTCAGAACTGTTAGAATAGATTCCCATGTATATGCACTGTGGAAAGAAGAAGCAGCTTCTTCTTAAGTACGGTCTTTTGGGAAATGACCTGCGACGCATGCATAGTAAGTCATTTATGCAATCTACGTACCAGTTAGGAATGTAAATTGCCTCCATGCAGTCTTTAAAGACCGCACAGAGTAGTTTGGTAAGGAAGAGGTGTGATAATGCCGCCTTGGGGAGTGTTTAGTTATAAGTGGGAGGAGGGGGGGTTCGATTAGCTGGGGAGGTGGGGAAAACCTTTCTCCATGCGTTGTTTTCTTCCAGTCTTAAGNNNNAGGGGATGAGCGAGTGAGTTAGGTGCGTTTCTGTCTGCAAATAACTCACTCTTAAGTGTGAATACGGTCCACAATGCTTTAACTACCTAATGCAGTACCCCAGACATTTATTTATCTAACAGTTCATCCTATGCCCCATTGTATCGCCTCCTGTCATCTTTAGTGAGAGAACTACAAGTAACAATATGTATGGGCTGCGGAAAAGGTGCCCCTCCCCTATGCACTATTTAAATATCATCAAGTTCTCTATAGAAAATGATACTTATTATCCAACATATTTACATTTATGTTCATCTGACTGTTCTCCGTATAGTGTTTCAAAGCAACAGATCTTTACCATTCTATCCCACAGCTGTGGCACCAAGATCACCTATAAGAGACAGTGTAATGGTGTGGACAGTGTACTCACCCTGTTACCATCTCTTCTATGGTATCTGGCAGTGGTTTATTTACAGTCTCTGGTAAGAAGTAGACTAGCAGTCCAGATAATATTGGTGCTCCTCCATATATAAGCAGAGGCAAGAAAGGATAGTATTCACCGAGCATCTTCACTAGAGGAGCCACAATGCCACCAAAACGTGCCATAGTGCCACCCAAACCCAGACCACTCTGTCTGAGAAAAACATGTCACACATCATTAGTGCTATGCAACTATATAACATAACGCATGATATATTCCACTACAAGAGCACACTTTAATATGAGAAAAATACTGAAAAATAAACACAGGCAAGGATAAGAAGACTTATAGCATTATTACTGCTAGATGGCAGAAATATACATGCCAGGTCTAAATATAATAGTTTTGTTTGTTGTTAAAGTACCAAATTGTTTTAACTGACAAATTGACCTGATGCGTTTATTCCTGTTATCCTGTTTATTCCTGTTAAAAATCAGTCTAGCTTGTGGGCAAGGTTATTTTCTTAAAAAGCTATATAAACCTGCAAAAACGCTAGGGTCCGATAATCTCATCGCTCAGAATTCCTGACTGATAAGAAAACCCTAGTTATGATTTTTGAGGTGTCTGATGTTCTGCAGTGCTGTTTCCGCTCTCCCTGTGTTAAACGACAACACACTGACTGGCTTCACACACTGAACATGAAACAGCTCCCATTATTGACAGACAGCTTGTGCAGCCTATCAATCACATCAGCACCTCCTTCTTCAGCAAGATTATCACCCGCAGTCTCTTCAGTGTTTGGTGCCAATATTGGGACCTTTCCCTGGGGGAAAATCACCCATGATAATTGATGTCTTGTGTGGCCAGCTTAAGAGATAGTGAGACTATACTTTCTGGTGTGCTAGCTATCATGCAATAAAGCACTTACACCCATATTTTATCTTTTAGTTTAAGAAAGATGTCCAAAATTGCAGCTACTTTGCCAGATAACACATTAGGGAATATTTTTTATAATATGTTTGTTGTGTTAAAACTATTCAAATAGTATTTTTACTACATTTGTTACTTGTTACCAACAGTTTAAATAGGATGCAGTCGCTGCCTCAAAAATGCTGTTTCGAAATAGAGACAACTGAAAGCTAATTTTCATCTGTCTCTATTAAGAAAAAAAAATGCTAATTCCAAAATTTTATTAATGAATGGGTAAATATGCCGATTCTGAACCCGTTGCTGCAGACCCGTCGCACCGCCGCAGACCAGTTGCACCACCACAGACCCACCGGTCAGGTGAGTATTACAGGGTACTCTATAGGGAGTTTTAGGGTTAGGCTACAGGGAGGTTATTGTTAGGGTCATGCTGCAGGGAATTGAGTCTTAGGGTCAGGCTGAGAGAAAGGGAAGCTTGGGGTCAGGCTGCAGAGAAGGGAGTCTTAGGGTCAGGCTGCAGGGATTGGGGTTAGGGTAATGGAAGAGGAGGGTTAGGGTAAGGATTATGATAAGGGTTGGAGTTACATTAATACTCTTCGTTCTTCAGTGGATTGATTGCTTCTCCTTGGCGAGGCAAAATCAATCGATTTCCCAGACAGTTCGCAACTGGTTGGGAGATAACGGCCCTTCCAAAAAAGTTCTCAGTGGAGACCCACACCCATTTAAATTATTGGATATAAGTAAAGTTTGACAAATAGTGATTAAATACGTCAGACCTTGCTGATGTGTGGCCAAATAAAGGATGCTTTGGATGCTAAGAGCATAATATAAGATCTGTACGTAATTTGCGTATCGTTTCGATACGTAGATTGCGTATATGCGGTCTTTTAGATCCAACAAAACTGTGTAGTTTTAATATAAAATATAGGTCCCGCAGTGTCATTGAAGTAGAGATTTCGAGATTATTTTGTACATCTGCCTTATTATGCTGTGTTATTATCAGGACCACCAAGGGGCAACCAGGACAAACTGGAGGCCCCCACAAAGTGGAAATATCAGTCACGATTTCCAGAAGCACTAGAAACAGAGTAACTGTCAGTGATCCTAGTGCGGGAGAATAAACACATGCTTACATTAACTAAATAAATAAGGATAGTAACTGTTTCAGTTAGTTAAGTCTGTGGCCGGCCATACTATAAACACTGCATAGTGGCTGCTGGCTGGATTCTTTGCAGGTAGAGGCGCAATATATATGGATGTCAAAGATTAGTATCCATTCTTTAAAGAGCCATGGGCCAGATTCAGGACTCTGCCACTGCTGCAGATTTCAGAACACCCCCCTCGCATACCAGGGACTTCTGACAGCAGGACCCTACCCTAACATGTATTTACACACTGGCCCACAGAAAATGGGGCCAATGCATAAATGAGGAATTGTACACCAGCCTTTATTGTACAACTTACATAACTCCCCATGCATACAAGCTATATGTATGCTGCTTCATCCTACCCCGCATTCAGACTTAAGAGTGCTTGAAGAACGCACTGAATAGCAAAAAAACGCACTTATGTGGCAAGCGATCTCCCATGACACTCTACTCCGACGGACCGAATTTAACTGACTTCTCCGTCCATACAGTGCATAACGCCCATGTTCACGCTTGAAGTACTTAAGCATTTGAAATGCGTAAATCGTCTGTCTAGCGTAATTCTGGATCTAGACCCTGTTTGTTATAGCTGATTAGACTAGCATAACACTTATATTTCTATGTTACATATAGGGCCGCCTTCAGAATTTCTGGGGGGCCGGAACACACCAGTCAGGCCCCGCCCCCATGTAAAATCATCAGTGATGCCAGTGGGTTGGGCCCACAAACTTGTGTACCATCTGGCTGGTGAGCAGGAAAATTATTCTCTGTGCATTGGCTCTGAAATGATGGCGGACCCCCATTTGCTGCGGGCCCTGGACACATATCATATATGTGAACATGTGTACAAAATTCAAAGACATGAGGCCGGACTGAGTGGAATCAGAACTCATCAACCTATCACGAAGTTGGATAGGCTTTCTTTCTTTCATAGTTAGTCTCCTTTCCTTAGCAAATCAATATTTTGTTCAGAATCACATCAATCAAAAAAGACAATTTTATCCAGGTATTTAATTCCCATCAGCAATATTGTAGAGATCCTCTAGCTATCAACACAGATGTCGTATTATTGCTATTGGACTTGATCCAGATTTAAAAGTAAATTCTGTATGTAGCCTCCGCAACGAGTGATAAATCATACAGCCCTTACTGTAGGATTTAAATGCCAAAGTCCACCCATCACTTGTAACTCGTACGCATTGTGGGTGGCCAGCCCACAGTGATTTTTGTATGGCACATAGCATCAGCGTCAGCATTCCGTTGCAGGAGTATAGGTACTGCGCATGCGCAGCACCTGTACAAAGCTAACTTACATATATGGGGTATGCAAGTCAGCTTTTTTCTTAATTCTGGATCTGGCCCATTGCTATTATTGTGATGATGATGATCAGGATGATTGTGATCAGGATGATTGTGCTTATTAAAAAAAAAAATAATAATAATAATAATGTTGCAGGGGTCTTTTAAACCTTATTTACATGTAGTGTTATGAGCAGGATGCACCAGATTGAGACAGATGAATGATAGGGGTCTGTTTACAAAGATAATTTTCCTACGATAATGGCTGTTTTAGTGTGAAATTAAGTTTCGAACAGCATACTCACCCATTCATTATAAAAGTATAAAATGGTAAATATAGGAAAAAGGGACATCCGAAAAGGAACTTTCGGATGTCCCTTTTTTGAAATTGAGAGTTTCATTCCGGAGAGTACAATACAAAATCCTTGTGCAAATACATTACACAGGGATCCAAATACTCCCGCCGATTAAATCTGCATTTACTTCTATTATTTCTGTTTCCATATCGTCATGTCTAAATGTCTATACTGCCATATATAAATTTCCACTTCAACTTCAATAGTGGTTATGCTAATGCTTAATTAACAGCATGGTGGCTCAGTGAGTAGCAATGCTGAGGTCAAAAGTTTGATTCCCAGACTAGGCCTTATCTGTGTGGGGATTGTATGTGTCTGGGAGGGTTTTTTTTCCGGGTGCTCCAGTTTCCTCCCACATGCTGGTATGTTAATTGGTTGCTGACTGAATGAACAAATGTAAACATGTGTTAGGGAACGTAATTTAATGGTGCTATATTAAAACCTGTTAGTAAATAAATAAAAAAATCAATGGTCCTATATAGGTGGGGGGAAATTGTCTGTTAGAAATGTCCTAGACTTTGACAGGCACTGTGGCTAATGTAAATAGCTACAGTGCAATATCAAAAGTTTTGGAGCCAAGTATTTAATATATTACAGCATGGTTGGCAACTTTTGGCAGCTTCTCTCCGGGAGATCCCGGAGAGAAGCTAGCGACGCATGCGGGGGCAGGGCTTAATGACGCGGGTTATGCAAATTGCGTCATTAGACTCCGCCCACTGGCTCATACTACCCCGTTTTTTTATTGAAATAGGGGTCGGGACGGGGCTTGATGTCGCAAATTGCGTCATCAAGTCCCTTCCTGTGCCTAGCAACACTAGTATACTAGTGTTTCTAGGCAGAGGGCAGGACTTGAGGCCGTGGTTTCAGTGAAACCACAGGCCTCAAGTCACTTGCGGGAGATTTGCTGGCTCTCCCGGGATACCGGGGGGACTGCCCGAATTTCAGGAGTCTCCCGGACATTCCGGGAGAGTCGGCAACCCTGAGTTAGGTGCAGATCTTAGGTGTGAGTATGACCCCCGAAGTTTAACAGCTGGTACACAACAGCTGAGTGCT
>WWET01004846.1:35082-50530 GCA_011038615.1 Limnodynastes dumerilii
TAACCTTTGCTATGTTTGGTTCCTTTACTGGTCTTCCCCCTTCAATAAGAATCTCCACTATTGTCTGTCTTGTTCCTAATATGGATGACAGAACTTGAACATAGGACTCTTTTAAGACTAATAAAGATCTGCTTCTTACCACACAAAGCACATGGCAAAGGATATTCTCCGCATGATACTAGTTCGGACCAAATCAATAACTGAATAGGATGTATTTGCACATGCCATTTCTTTCATCATGTCAGCTTTTAGTGTCTATAGCGAGAATAAATAAGAAAATGAACCATGTGTATATATGTAACCTTAAGTATAATATTATACTATATAAATCAATCATAGAAAATCCTATCCTATCTGGTCATTTGACTTTTAAACCATTATGACCTTAGATCTTATTTAAGCTAAATGTAGAGTCAGATTTACGATATCCTTTTAATAATGCCAATAATGTTTAAAGAGTTTCTAATACAAAGGTCAGTTTGCTAAAACCAACGTTTTTTAGGGGATTCAGAGGTTTTCAGATGCTTTTCAAACCCCGATCCTTACTAAAGGCCAAATCGCTTGAAAACAGCTACAGAGTTGACATTTCATATACCATTAAAATATAAATTTTTAATACAGGTGGCATTGCTGAAACCACTTGCTGACATTTGGAAAATAAAATGTATTGACATAATTTATTACTTACTACTACTTACTTATACTGCTACTGATATTATTTCAAATGACAGCACATGTTTACTCTTTTGTAAAAATTACCTATAATTATAATACATAATATATGTTGCCACCTATAATGATTGCACAGTTTTTTTTTATTTCATAATTTTATATTCATAAGCAACAAGACACAGTTGTTAAGGCATTGGTGTCTGCTGTTGTTCTTAATGGTAGTAGAGCTCAATAAAATGCTGTTAGCTGATCTGATTGCAAACATGTATTCCTTCTCTCTCTCTCTCTTTTTCATGCTCCTCTTATTAATCTCATTTTTTTGTTTGTATTTCTAATTTACCTCCAAAGTTATGCTTTCAGCCTCTTCTATCTTTCCATTGTAATTGGCTACTCTCTTCATCTCTTTGACAGCCTTGGTTGGTTCACCAGAAAGGACAAGCCAACGAGCGGATTCAGAGAACCACCTGTAGATCAGATCAGCCACAGTCAATAATATTATTATAAATATTGCTTCATGGATTAAGCTACAATATACACATTATATACTGGGTAATAGCGCTGTAATAAGGACTTTGTATATTTATTGGGCACTCTGTCACTTTAATTGTTCTCTCTGTATAGTCCGCATCAAATAAACAATTACATTTTTGATGTTAATAAATGCCCTCCAGCATTTATTTGTGAACTAAAAGTACTAAGCTGTGTTAAACCTGTATTTATTATTTAATGTGATGACATTTCCAATTCCTTTGTTGTTTTCTACTGAGAGAAAACATAATTTTATCATTGCTTTTAAAGATTGTGTTTGAAGTTAAAATGTGAAAGATTGATGAAAATTGCTTGGTAGATTCTAGATATGTTTTTATAGGCTCAAACAACAGAATTTTATATACATGTATATGTGATAATAGATGTGCTTATTGCTTGATCTGTTAAATTGAGTTTTGTTTAATTTTTAAATTAAATATTAGTATGTCATTTTACCTAAGTCTTTGATTTCTTAGGCTTTGGCTGCTTTCATATTATGTGCTGGTCAATAAATGACCCTAGGGCTTTATCCTGGGGCTAGCCCGTAGAGTTAAATATTAAACTGTACTTATTGCAGACATGGCTCCTTGCACTTTTGCTTTTTTTGCTGTGGTCAACATCAAATGCAACTCTAAGAGGTGTTATTGAGCATGTGGGTTAATGTAACTATATGCTCAATTCAAAAAAGGAATTTTATTTTCCGTATGTGAAAGTATTCCAAAATGTTGTCACATTTTAACATAGTGCAAAGTGACTTATGTCAAACTCTGAATCAAGCATAAAGCACATGAAATGATATGAATGATTTTTTTTTTATTCTTAAAGTTCTGTACTAACTAAAGTTTAGAGAATTAATTTTTTAAAACATAAATAATGTTACTGGTCAAGATTTAAAGTTTGGAATAACAAAAATGTATAAATAAGATGGGTCACGATAAAGAAACCCAGTACCTTGAAAATGTGGGTATTTTTCAAAAAGAACCATATATAATATTATAAACAACTGCTGCGCAGTTCGGAGCACAGCGGTGGTAGAGATCCCAAACCGGATCCCCGCTGTATTCAATTTTCTGTGCACTCCACTTTCTGAGACCACTCCCATTGCACACATGGACTTACGATCCTTGGACTCAACCTTAATGAAACATGCCCCCTTACTGTTATATGTAAATACCTCCCTGCTCCCACCTTGTGTTCATGAAATACACATCTCATCCCACCATTGGTAATACTTCCATTCCGGAAATCTGGACCAGGAGGACCCAGATCCTTAATGGAAAAGTGTGTGTATGCGAACACCCAAAATGCAGTCCTTTTACGCTCCTTGCGAGAGGAAAACAACCATATTGCATAAGTCTGGATCTGTTTCATAGATATTAGCAATAGGAGCTAGTTTATAACTGTAGGTTTAATATTTGCTTTATGGATCTACTTATGGCTAATGTTTACTACTGTGTATGGGATGCAAGTAACTTTTGAAAGTAACCAGTCATTAAAAACTTAATTACTTATTCCCAAAATACAACCAATCAAGATAAATAACTAGTCAAGGTCTGTCATACATTATGTCACTTTAAACAGACAACAGATCAAGCAACGACAAGCATCTCACCATGTATGATATTGATTTTGTATGTACTATTTCTCTTTGTGTACAGTCATCTTATAACCACAATAACAGGTCTCAATGATTATGCAAGAAAAACAACTAATAGGTATATGTGTTAACATTTTCAGATTTAATATGCGCTGTGAGGTAAACACTGATCCAGAATTGCGCTTCTGTTAAAGCACAAATTCATTACAGAAAGCAATGCAAATCTTCAGAATTTTGGTATACGGAAATTGCTCAGCTGTATAAATAATAAATAATCAGAGAGGATTTAATGATGAAATTTGAGTAAAAAAAATCCCACAATTTGATGAAAATTTGCATTTATCTGTTTCTTACTTTAGAGTTGTATAATCTACTTCCTGCATTCCCTTTCCCAGAATTCACTTTGGTTCAGAGGTAGCAAAGACAAATAGTGAGATGCGCAGGGTCAGATACATCATTTTGATTGTAATATAACATATTTGTAACATTTAATCATTAGATACTAAAGCATGGTTGCCGACTTTTGTCAGCTTACCTCCGGGAGATCCCGGAGAGAAGCTAGCGCCGCATGCGGGGGCGGGGCTTAATGACTCAGTTTATGCAAATCGTATCAATAGGTTCCGCCCCCTTGTTCATATTGCCCCGTTTTTACTTGGAATAGGGGTCGGGACGGGGCTTGATGCCGCAAATTGCGTCATCAAGTCCCTTCCTGTGCCTAGCGACACTAGTATACTTTCAGTGAAACCACGGGCCTCAAGTCACTTGCGGGAGTACTGCCCGAATTTCGTGAGTCTCCCGGACATTCCGGGAGAGTCGGCAACCCTGTACTAAAGGGCTGGATCCAGAATTAAGTGCTTGAAATTAGTTACTCCTGGGCTAAACCATGTTTTTTGCAGGGGAGTCATATTTCATTTGTTGCAAACCGTATCAGAGTTGAGAGGTGATGTTTCCTATCCCAAGTCTAAATAACAGTGTGATAGTTAGCACCGCTAGTATCTGTATGAAGTAAGCAATTCAAAGATATCCGTGCATGGTGCGGCAATACAATTAAATTAATTCCTCCTGCAATCAACATGGGTTTGCCCAGGAGTGACTTTAAGTTTTTATTTTAAGAAGATTCTTAAGTGTGAATCGGGTCCTAAGAGAGGAAAGTTACTCCTGGGCTAAACCATGTTGATTGTAGTTTTCGTCTTATGTACGGTGTTTTAAGAATTGAGCTATTACCCATGTGTAGTAGCTTATTTAAGCTATCTACGTACCATTTCTGTACGTAGATTGTGTAAATAAGCTACTACGCATGGGTAATAGCTCAATTCTTAAAACAACGTACGTAAGACAAAAACTATGTAACTGTGAATCCGGACCTAAGAAACCATACATAGATGTAAAATACATAATCAGTATAATAATACTCACCAGGAGTACAGGAAGTATATAAAAAATGGGACAGAGACGCATAGCTGCAGCCATCGCCAGTCTCTTATGTAATATGCCACACCTGCTAAGAGAAGTTGCCCAACTGTGTAGGAATATCCTGCCATGGTGCCAGTGATGGTACGAACTTTGGTTGGAACCCACTCTACAACTGCAATGATAAACCAGCATTGAAGGGCATTGCAGCTGTTGACATTGCTGTCTCCATTAGAATTACAAAGATTCTCATTAAAATGTATAGGTAGCATGAGGTCCATAAACTTACCGGTGACAAGTGTGTCTATAAGTTTGGTGGGCTTAGAGGGAAAATTGATGACAATCTTACCGTAAGAAAAAAAGGGTATATCTGCACAGGTATATGGAATTAACCCTTCATATTCAATCATCTATATCTCATAGAGGGTGCTACTCCTGGCAAATACTCAGTATAAAATAGAAAAACACCTAGTAACCTCTCCTAATGGAGAGATATTGATGTGGAAAGGAGCCATTCTAATGCGTGCACATGTTCCATACATTTAGAAAAATACTTTATTTATATCAGGGGTGCTGACTTTTAAAAGCTTCCCTCCGGGCCATAGATGCATGCAGGGGACGGGGCTTAACGGCACAATTTATGCAAATTGCATTATTAAGCACCGCCCCTTGATAATCAATTACCCATTTCAGGAGGTTTCATGGGGTGGGGGTGGGGCTTGATGATGCAATTTGCCTAGCAACACTAGTAAACTAATGTTGCCAGGCAGGGGGGCAGGACTTGAGGCTGTGGTTTCATGGAAACCACAAGCCTCAAGTCCCTTGCGGGAGATTTGCCGACTCTCCCAGGATACTGGGACAACTGCTCGAATTTTGTGAGTCTCACGGACATTACGGGAGGGTCGGAAACTATGATTTATATCCAAAACAAATTTCAATTGCAGCGAAAATATTTACATACAATAAAGAAAAAAGTGCTCAAAAACACACAAAGTGATTAATAGCAAAGGTAGCTGGGTTCATTTATAAACATTCCGTTATACATTCCGTTTTATATCGCGTACAATGACAAATAAGAAGGATCACATACAGTACCACTGTGAGTTCATTCACATAATTGCAGGTCAGGCTGTGGGTGTAGTAAATTATTTCACCATACACATATTCGGCATCTATCCCCAACAACTACAAAATAAAAAAAAACCTGACGGAAGCACTTCACAGCTGGTGTTCTCCTTGATCACACGTGTACCGATCCATGACGGAGACCGGAGCTCTCTACTCTGCAATGTGGCTGATATTACAGAGACTAGTACTACTACTAAAAAAAGTGACGTCATGAACATTAGGGGGCTCTAGTGAGCGCTCTCTAGTGTTTATGACGTCATTTTTACTATAAAAGGGGGCCCCCTAGCGACAGACCTGTCATTGGGAGCGGGGACACCGAGGAGAAAGAAGTGGTGCGTCGCGGAAATGGCCAGAAGAGGCCAAAGACCTGCTGCCAGCACCAGGAGAATTTCTGCAAGCAAGGTGACAAGCATCCTCCTGCGACATGGAATGAAGATCTTCAAAAGAGGCTGACAATCCAAGCAAGTCATCCCAAGACACATGACTGCTAAACGGTGAGTCGCCACATTTATTTAATATTTTATTACACACTACACATGGCTAATACTCTTTAAGGGACATTGTAGGACGGTGGCCACCATTTTAAGCTAGCGACACATTAAGGAACATTTTGTACACCTTTTATTCTATGTTTTACATGTAAGGTTAGGTCATTTAATATTGCAAGGTTTATGTGGGTACTTTTTTACATTTTTCACGGATATATAACACATTTGCAGGGAGATTTCTATCACTTATCAGGCTGCGGCTTATACTACTATAAGGATTAGCACAAACACATGGCCATGCTTTTCCTTATAGTAGTATATGCGTCGGCAGGATAAGTGATAGGAAAATGCATGTAGTAGTGACGGGAAAAACTATGTTGACATGTGTTTTTCTATTAAAGTGTGAGGCGCTTTTTAGGAGGCAATTTTATTTTCAGTCCTCACGGATCGCACTAGAGGCGATTTAGTCAAATCGCCTTTAGTGAATGAACCGTGTTGTATAGGCAACACTATAAAAGTCAGGACTGGGAGTGTAGAGTGATGTAGGTCGATTTGATGGTGAAAAAGCCCAAAGTCCCGGGACTTTGGCTTTAGTAAATACAACGATGGTGAAAAAACAGCTAAAGTCCCGTGACTTTGGGCGATTTTGCTAAAATCGACCTTAATAAATGAGGCCCTAGGAGTGAAGTGCCTCTGTGAGGGTTTTTTTTTTAATTTGAGAAAACTGAGCACTGATTAAGTGTGAGGGAACATAAGCGACCAAGTGGGCCTTAACATACAGCAGGCATTTATTATTATTCTAGAATATGGTAATTGTGTTGATGTTTTGATTGGTTCAATGGTGAGGGTGGGGGTTTTGGGTCAGGTGACCTACTTTATATACTGGATTGCGTGGCGTTGCTCTCCTCCTCTTTTGAAAATTGTGAGGTGACACTCACCTGCTATTTGCCGCCTTGCTCAACCCTAAATTTTATAGTCATTTATAAATTCTACCAATTTGATTTATATTCAATAATACGTCCCCTTTTAAAAGCCAATCAAAATTGTCGGTGTTTTTATTTCAAGTTTGTGTGTAGCTGCTGTGTGTTGAGGTACCAGCTGTTGATTGCTTATGTTTTTTTATTTTGTAGTTGTTAGGGACAGATCCAGAATATGTGTATGGCGAAATTATTTACTACACCCACAGCCTGACCTGCAATTATGTGAATGAGCTCACAGTGGTACCGTATGTGATCTTTCCTATTTGACATTGTACACAAAATAAAAAGGAATGTATAACGGGATGTTTACAAATTAACCCTTTGCTTTTAATCAGTTTGTGTATTTTTATCGTAAGTACCATGCAGCACGAGCAATCCCCTCGCTCGTGCATAGTTTACTCATTTTACGTTCACCAAACTCTACCTTAACTATTCCAAGCGTAAGTATGGACGTACGTAATGGATTGACGTACGTAACGGCCTAACCCGGCCAACACTAATTTAAATGCCTCCCTCCGCACCCAAAGCGTATTTTCGGGTGTCGCATGGTTGACCCGCCCCTTCGTTTGCATTTACGCTGAAGTTACATACGATCAGAGTTACGTAGCGTAACATCTGCCAAGCCCATGCGCAGGAAATACAAAAGGCGATTTTACGTCAGCAGCTGGCGTAAATACGCACTCAGGATCTGGCCCTATGAGAGTAAGAGCAGAACAGGTGTAAGTGCGTATCTGAACAAAACCATTTTGCAATGTAAGGTATGCAAATGACTATTAATTCTTTTGTATGCAGGGAAAATATTTAGCTTAGCACAGCCTCACACACTGCATAAATTTACGTTTAATCTGTAAATTAGGTCAATTAGAGCTGAACTAGGAAATTTCACCTCACAACTTTGGATCAGCCCCTATATATCTTCTACTCAATTTATACAGTACACAAGTAGATAAATTCCATTTAATTACCTCCTCATGTTGTGCCTAGAAATCTAATTGTCTGTTAAGGTTTTAGTTCCCCATATCAGGGGATGCGGACCACACCAGGTGTCAGAGTCAACTTGGGTGACGGAGCCTCCACTCCATCACCCCCTTTGATGAATTGTTAAGTAAAAACACTGTTTAGCACCTGACTGGTTCAGTGCATTAACAGCCAGCATGGCACTTTCAGTGTCAGAGAGCACAAATCCTCCACAGCAGCTCCCTCCCAGCTGAGTGATGCTGCCGTGACCCCAAGGTCACGTCAACGTCATTCATTGACCAGAGAGCGTGCCATGGATGAGTGAAGAAGATCAACAAGAGGGCATCCAAGGACCAGCCAGAAGAGCCAAGGTAAGTGAACTGTAAGCTTAAAAGGAAGAAATGCAATGATGTCTGTTACATACAGCTGGGGCTGCAGTAATAGCTGGAAACATACAAGGGGGAAGGGTGCAATAATGGCTGGAAACAAAAGGGGCTGCAATGATGGCTGGGACATACAATGAGGGCTGTAATAATAGCTGTAAACATACCAGAGGTGGCTGCAATGATGACTGCAAACATATCATGGGCTACAATGATGGCTGGGACATACAAGGAAGGATGCAATGATTACTGGGACATACAAGGGGTGGGCTGCAATGATGATTGCCAACATATAATAAGCTGCAATGATGGCTAGGACATACAAGGGGGGATGCAATGATGGCTGGAGTATATACGGGCTTATAGGATGGCAGAAAACATGTAGGGGGCTGAGAAGATGACTGAGACATATAAGGAGGGCTGCAATGATGGCTGAGACATACAAAGGGACTGCTATGATGGCTAGAGACATATAAGGAGAGTGATAGGATGCTAGGACATGCAAGGGGCTGCAGTGATAACTGGGGGAGAATTTTTCATGTTAACCACTTTAAACTATGAAACTGTTTGTGCTGTGTGTATGATATTGTCATTTTTTTTGCTATTTTATGTCACTACCAAAGCCATTACATTGAATAATATGCAGGAATTATGATTAATGAGTAAGTACAAAAAAATATTACTAAGTCTTGCATGAAAAGAGGTCTATGGGGGTGACACCTGGTACGGAAACTCATGGGGCCAGATTTACTAAGCTGCGGGTTTGGAAAAGTGGAGATGTTGTCTATGGCAACCAATCAGATTCTAGCTGACATTCTCTAGTATGTCATAGAAAAGTGAGAGCTAGAATCTGATTGGTTGCCATGGGCAACATCTCCAATTTTCCAAACCCGCAGCTTAGTAAATCTGGCCCCATGAGTTTTCGTACCGTGTTACGCCAACCCTATTGATGTCACTGCCTCCTATATATGGAAATAACTGAATTTCCATTAATATTATTTATGGATTTGCGAATCAAGTTACATTCAATCCATATAAAATGAAAACATTCACTACTGTTATAAAGTATGGTACTTGAACGCACAAATACACATTATATATATTGCCTTTTACATACTTAACGCTGTTGTGTTCATCCCAATTCCAGACAGGGCCATTCCAACCAGAAAGCGGAATACGCAGTAGGAGAGGTAATTTGGAGAAAAAGATGTACAAGTGCCGCTGACAGCCATTTGTAGATAAGACCAGATCAGCAAAGCCTTCCGACCATACCTAGTACAGTGTGAGACCGATCATGTCAAGTTTTGGTAATAGACAACAGCATATAAATAACAGTATATTTAGTTAGACAACATTTGCTATTAAAATAGTTCCTTACTTGTCTGACAGACCTCCAAGAATGATGGCACCAACAAGTACACCTGCCATGTATATGGATTGAGCCAGCTGTCTTCTATTTCTCTTTCCGCATACCAAATCCCACTAGAAAAGTGATCATCTGCACATCAGCTGATTGATGGCGTTTTTCAGTTATAAACTTATGTCTTTCTATAGTTCATTGTTAAGCAATATCATTACATGCTACTTCTTGGACATGCCACAGCTTTTCAGTGAACCACTGTGTTATTGAAGCCTAGCAGGAGATCAAACTGAGAAGCACAGACTGTTTTGTCCCTATAGGGGGCTGTCAGGGCTCACACTGATGAGGTTTAATGAGAGCAAAACAGTTTTTCTGCCAATAAACATTAGGGGCCAGATATACTAATCTGCAAGAATGAAGAAGTGTAGATGTTGCTCATAGCAACCAATGAAATTCTATCTTTCACTTTCCTATTATATACTAGAGTGTCAGCTAGAATCTGATTGGTTGCTAGGGCCAACATCTCCACTTTTCCTTTTCTGCAGTTTAGTAAATATAGCCTTAGGTCTTATTTGTATTCTATTTGTAGGTGATAGCTTAAAGCTCTGCACTTATCACTTAACATTTTGGACGACACCGCTACAAACAATAGTAGAAAATGTATTGTTGCTGTTGTATTTGAATCACAACTTTGGAAGAACATAAATTGCTATGTGCTGGAATACTGAAAATGATGGTACTATTGTTGTGCTCACCTCCCAGAAACACTTACCTCAGTAATAATGGTTGAGCTAAATTCCTCCCTGTTATACTCCCAGCCAATCATGCAAGGTCTTGTTTCTACATGGGTAGCATTGTATGATGTGCTGTTAGATGTCACCATTCTCCATTGCACTTCAACAAACTCCAGACATGACTCAGGTGTCCCATTTTCATCCACTGGACTGAACATTTTTACCCAGCCCTCCCTGGTTGTGCTACTATTAATTATCCCACTGTCATTCATTTTGCACTTGTGGCTTGGAATTGCAGCACTGAAGTTTTGTAGAAGGTTATGACTGGCCAACAGTAATATCGGAATACACAGTAATGTAACCTGTATGATTTGGAATCGTCCCATTCCTCCAGTTCTCTCCAGCAGATCGGCAAACGCCATGTCATAAACTTTAACTTGACCTCTTAAATATGGAATTAAAAAGTTCCTTTTTTTTTTGTTAGGGAATTTAACAATAACTTTTCAAATTGTAAGATACCAACCCCCTCCCCAAATATCCCAGTTTTATATATTTATTTGTGAAGTACTCATGGCAATGTTTCCACCGGCATTCTTAAACAGGATTATAATAAAATCCTCCCTTCTTGTTCAGAATTATGTTCTTTATTCTTTTGAGTATTTAAAAGCCTTGTAAAAACCTCAGATAATCACTGTGGTTTTATAAATAATCCTTGAACTTCCTTTAGATTGCGATCACAAAGTTTTAATGAAAATATTCTGATTGGCTACGTCTGTTTTTTTCCTGAAATGTGTTAAACTTTCAGCTTTAAGTTCTTTCAGAAGATGCAGCTGTACATTTTCTTCCAACAACCTCTATTTATGGGTCATAAAACAATAACAATGATAATGGTCAGTTTAACAACTTTATAACACGGTCATAAAAAATGCAATATTACAAACTATAATACACTGTAATCTCCTACAGTTGACCACCATACATGTTGTGTGAGGTGCTTGGCACTTATTAAGCTTAAGTATCTGTGGATTTTGCATTAGTTACTAGGAATTACTTGTCTATAACTGTACTTTTACTGCATACTGAAAAATCAAAGCATGAACAAAGGGTGAAAGTTTGAACCTGGCTCAATACATAAAGTAGTATTGTTGGTGGTGCAGTGGGGAGAGTTGACTGAATAACTCTTGAGCTGAATAGTTGTTGCTTTTCTTAACCCAGTTTGAGAGTTAAATAACCACAACAATCTTGTGCTTACGTGTTAGTGGATCTTTCTACGGCTAGAACAAATTTGAGAAATGTAGATAAGGTTCTTTAAGGGACTTAATTGACTTACGTTATTGGCACATTCCTACAACGATATGGAAAGCTGTAGTTTTGTATATTCACAGTCCACTTCCAGTGACAACCTGAGCAGGTCTTTTAGGGAGACTTATAACTGATAAGTTTTTATATGATTAGATGACAACCAGAAAATGGATCATATTATAAGAATGCTGATCTTAAGATCTACAATTGTTGGCTTGAGTAATTTCCTCTAATGCAAATTGTCATTTTACTTACCTGGAGTGTTGTAATAAACCGAAGAATCCAGTAATAAGCTTAAGCAAATACTTCTAGTTTACGATATATTTTGTAGTGGTGTAAGAGACGCTGAGATTCTGATGCCATTTAATCCACTTGCAAACTACGAGCCATTCAGTCCATAACCCATTAGTAAGGATAGATCGTTGAAAGCAGGACTGCAGACCTTGTTCTGCAAGTCACAGCTAACACAGGTATTTGTGTCTCGAGGTTTGGGATTATCTAGAGAGTCAGAGTCCAACAGAGTTAAAGTATCACTGCGATCAGTAGGGGATTAATGAGAGGAAGCTGAAAATGTGGCGAATGTACTATATCCTGGATTAAATATATGGGGTAAAAAGTGTCAAATTTGCAAGAAGCACAAAACTCTGCAAGAAAAACAAAACAGCACATAAGAGGTAGACAAAGAATGTGCAGATATGATAGTCTGTTAAAACTTATTAGGGTGATCCATAAATGGAGATATCGTGGACTTAGAAGTGAAAGGTGGTTATCAGGAGGTGAGGTTGATAAAATGTAAATCTAAGAGAGCAATGGAAAGTATATTATGACAATTTGATGTAGAGAATTTGGATTGGATTTTATGACGTTATGGATAGCCAGTGTAGGGATTTTGCTCCATAAAAGAGAAAGATATGTGACACCATGGCTTGGATAGCAGACTGAGTATCGGGCAGACACAGCAGTCAGGGCAGTGCAGTGAATGGCTTTTGGTTTTGAAATTTGTATATTATTTGCATAGAATTAATCAGTTGCAGTTCCCGGTCAGAAACATTGTTTTCCAAAATAGGGATACTGTCCAGTTTCTAATTTTTTTTAGAATGCGTGAGTATGCCGATCGCCATACTCACCCATTCTCATTCGCAAATACTGCCGCTGCCAATATCCTTCTGCCGCCACTACCGCCAGACCATAGGGAAAGGCGAGTAACCTCTTCAGGCTGCAGGGGAGGGAGGGTTAGGGTCAGGCTGCAGGGAAGGGAGAATTAGGGGTAGGCTGTGGGAGATGGTGGGTTAGGGGACTTTTTTTACTCACTTTTCGGAGCACCGAAAGCTTGGTGCTCCGTGGATAGATTGCTATGCCTCATCGAGGCATATGCAATTGAAATCCCAGCCAGTTTCAAACTGGAGCAGAGGACACAAATACTCAAGTAAATAAGGAGATTGGAGTTTATGATGTGCCAGAAGTAGGGACATCAAATAATACTTTTTTTGTGGACCAGAAAAGAATAGTCAAAGGAAGGCCAAGAGAATGAAGGGTGTTTGGGAGAAGAGGATGGGCCTAATCCAGAATTAATAGTGGATTCTGTGCGTTATCCTCGGTTATGCATTCATGATCCAGACTTCTCTACGTGCGAAGGTAGTTTACACCCCCTGTACTCCCTTCGCATGTACGGACCTTCTGCATGCAGAACCCTATGTTACATATTTTGCATACAGAAGGGCACATACGTTATTGATGCTGGATCAGGCCTGATGTATTAATATATCAAATGCAGCGTGTTGTCTATGAATGAGTTGAGATAACTGACATATCAACATAGTCATGAGAAGGTCACTTTACTGTGCATTGTCAGTGGTTGGTTGTGTTCAGGTCATATTACACAAGGCTGTACGGGAAAAAGTCAGAAACAATATGGAAGAAAAAATTATGAAGTCGCTGGAGAAGGGAAGGGATGGACATAAGAGTATATTTTAAGATGGAATTGTGACAGTGGAGAGTTCCAGGTAAGGCAAGTATTGGGTATAAGAAAGGAAGTAAAAAATAAGGGTGAGAATAAAGAAAAAAAAAGATTTGGATTGGTTAAGAGGCATTGGGGTAGATCCAGAACTACGTTTGCCATACGTTTATTCGCGGAGCGTATTTTCGTGCGCGTAAATTCGTTACACTCCCCTCTGCACACCCCTTGCATGGACGTATTTTGTCAAGATACGCTTTCCAAACCCTACCTTAACTTTTTCCAACGTAACCGCAGTCATACGCACACGTACGTATAGGCTGAACGAATTTACGCAGCTAAGCACGCCCATACTGTACACTTTAAATACAACCCCTCGCCTACTTCACGTAATTCACACGTAATTTGGAGTAACGTAAAATTGGCACGCCCACACGTAAGTATTTACGTGTCACATACGTGAATGGCCCATACGTTCACAATTACACTACGTTAATGTGCGTATTTTCTATGGTGCGCATGCGCAGTGCGTACAAAACAGTGATTTTACGTCTCTGCCACGCGTAAAATCGCTCTGAGGCGTTGTTCTGGATCAGGCCCATTGTCACAAAACCAAAACTGCAACAAAAGACAGAAACATTTAATTAGAAATGTTTATTTATTTAAATACATACAAACACACACACATACACAGGGTCCCGTCTAAATTGCTCATTCTATCCAATAACCAGTTACATCTTCAGCTAGAAAAATCATCTGTTTAATGAACATCTTATGCTTTTTTACAGTGACACATGTTTTAAGGCCACATACACAAAGGTATACATTTCTAGACACAGAAAAATACCTGGGCACTATTGGGGTTAGCAGCTGCAAGGGAGAATTTGCTAGTCTCCCTACACCAGAGATTTATATACCGAAGTATATGTGCAGCGTTTAGTGAGTATACTTGATTATCCTGGTTCTGATGAAAGTAAACAAACGACAACCTGAAGTTAAAGATCATGCATATATACACTTTAATCAATAATAAAAAAACAACAACAAATAAATAGAATAAAAGTGGAGTTCATGAGACACAAGGGCAAATTAGGATAGAAATATACTGGAAATTAATTTCCCAATTGAGCAGTCAACAAGATTGATATAGTAAGGTTTCAAGATGTTACCCGATTGCGGGAAATGATACAAAGCACCCTGAGGCCTTGAATGACCTGATATGAGTTGTCCGCAGTATACTGGAGTGGTATGGTTACCTTACTGTGATGCCTCATGCGGTCCCGATAAGTCCCATACGCGGTGAACCAGATGGCAATGTTACCTCACTATAATAGAAAATAAAGGTACCTTGTTCCTTCACGAGGAGACCGCCAGGGATTCAGAGTATATGTCGCTCTGGCGGGTAGATGTAACATATGCCGTCTGGAGATCCTATGGACCGTCTGATTTAAAGGGACACAGGAGTACAATGCCAGATTCCAAGTAGGAGCAATATCTCACAGTCATCTATTGATCAATGATAGAGAGTATATGGACAATAGGGTGACCACCCCTTCGTATTGTACTTGTGCAGTACTGTAGAGAAAAACTCACAAACTCTACTCCGTATATAGCACTTATGATAAGCTCCAATCATGAAAAGCTCTGCTTATATGTTCAACTGACGCGTTTCGTCTGGACCAGTGGACTTTCTCAAAGTGATATGTCTCTAAAACAGGTTGCCATATATAAAGGATGATCACAGCTGATGGATAATTAATTAATTAAGTATAAACAAAATTTTCTAGAGATTCGAACAAATGTACACACATTACACTACAGAATTTGTTTTAATCCATTTAGTATTATTTCTAAATAAGATTAAGTATTAGTCCCAAAATATAAAAATAAAATGATAAATAAACAAATAAGCAAAACCATCTTTTGCTCATTTGCCACCCATCATTCTACTCTAC
>WWET01004846.1:50682-62361 GCA_011038615.1 Limnodynastes dumerilii
ATAAAAATGTATGTTGACCATATCATATTGGATTAGATCATCTACAGTCATCATAACAAATACAAAATAATTATAATATATAAATACAAAATTCATTGTGAATGTGCTCTAAATCTCAACTACCACTTTTGTGAATTTATGATAGAATCATAATAGAACAACCCTCCATCCGTATCGTATATATAGGAACAGATTACGGGTCTCTTACCAGGGAATGACCCAAAAAAACACCCCACAAAAACCCCACAGAGAACCAGGGTCCCAAATATAATCTAATAACCTGTATTACAGAACTCAATTATGTAATTGAGGCCATCTGGTATTAAAGTTTGGAGGAAAAAGATCCAGTAGACCTCCCGTTGGCAATGCCTACTGAATCTATTCCCCCCCCCCCCGGGTGGGGGCACATTCATCAATACCCCATATTCTTAGACATGAGGGGTCCCCTTTATGGACCCTTTAAGGCCACTAGGGTCTCCCTTATGGACCCTTGATAAATGTTTGGAAACACTATGTGTTTGAACCTGCTTAATGATATTTTTTTTGTGTTCCCTCAATCTCTCTGAGTTTTCTAGTTGTGTGCCCCACGTACTGGAGCGCACAAGGACATTCCAAACCATATATCAAATATTCTGTCTCACAATTAATAAAATATGTAAGTTGAAAAGTCTTATTGTTAGAGGTTGAGCAAAATTTGTTTGAGGTTATCCTGGATGAAACAGCAGGTCAAGCAAATATTTCTGTTACATCTAAAAACAACCCAGAACACTCTCCTTTTTCCCACCCCTTCCCACTCCACCATGATCTCTAAGTTCAACCATACTAGGAGCTAATATATTCTTCAGATTTTTACTTTAAAAAAAAATAATCTTAGGTGTTGGTTCAAGTAAAGAGCCAAGAATATCATCCTGTTTCAGCAGGTAATAGTTATCTTTTATGAAATGTTTAATTTGGTTCGATTTACTGTTGTATTTGGAGATATACATAATTTTATCATCCCTAAAATCCTCCCCAGGGTCATTCACTTTGACCATAGCGAATATGTTTTAACCAGGGCCTATGGTAACTATTGCTAGTGCTGATAATTGTTTGCATCTGTGGGTTTAGAGTAGTTGGTAGATAAAACTTAATTCGCGCTGGAGGAAAGGGTGACGTCCAAATAATTAATGTGAAGAGGGTGATATTGAAAAGTGAATTTGAGATTATAAGTGTTACAATTTAACAATATACAGTGTGAACTTAATTTGGCGCTAGACCCAAGATAACCATGTGTAGAATATACTATATAATCTTTGACACAGAATCAGACAGCAGCTCTAATGATGACTAGTCCTGTGGAAACAATATAACTGAAGAAAGAGCACTAATAAGATACTGAAATGCTGAAAAGCTATAGTACTGAACAATATTTAATATACAATCATAAAACACAATATAAAAATACCAAATTCAATCCTGGAAGTGACGTCAAGGTGTGGACTTTATGGGCCGTATGCAGAACTCCGGCTGCATTGCATTTGCGCAGTAATTTTGTTACGTAATTTACGTTACTTTTTGCAATCTACGCTGAAAAAAGTAACGTAGATTATGTAACAAAATTACTGCGCATGTGCAGTCACACATTGCTGATAACTCCAGCCGCAAATGCAATGTGACCGGAGTTCTGCATACAACCCAATATGCTTTCAAGTACCAGAGATAGAGAGAGCTGCCACTAGGGTATATAAGAAAAGCCCTCAATACCTACTTACTACTGCTTGATAAAGTTGCTATTCCAGTGACGAAACGCGTCACAGATGCTCCTCCTTCACTTGCTCTACTCGCTTACCTGGTCGGCTGGATCACGATTATCAGCACCTCCTCCAGTGAGACCCGTACCACCTGGATTAATAGCAGGATTGTGCACGAGGCAGGGAAGCCCGGTGACGGCCTTTACCTCCACTGAACCGTATTCCTGTATACCACTGCCGCAGACGTCTCAATCAGCAAGTATCTGAATTCCGTTATTGTATCCAATACCTTACCATCTGCCGCTCTATCTGCAAACCCCCTGTGTGCCCGGTTGCCTTCGGGCACCTACCGTTCGGGTCTCCATTTCAACAGGAGACTTTCCCTGCGGGCCGGCCACACACACTAACAGAGATACTGCCGCTTGAGAATTATTGTGATTGCGCATGTAGGAAATTACGCTATTCAGCACATTACTATCGTATATACACATTACAACTTTCCAAATTCCAAGTGCTACCAGCGTATAATTCATTCATTATCAAAAGTTGTTTGACAGACTTCACCAGCGAGCATTAATTATACCACGGCTACTTTGTGCAACATTGTATCCATTAAAGGCTCCACAGTTCAAATCTGTAAAGTACTAAATAACCTTTAAGATAGACCAAATCTACCAGCCTTTCTAAATATACTGTGGGACTTTGCGTCTACAAATATATGTGGATAAATTTTCTCCACCTATCTGCTGAGCACCTTTATTATCCATCAAACTGTGATATTCTCCGTGGATATGCATTGCACTACCCTATTATAATCTATATAACTCAGTTACTTGCAGACATTTTTATATTTCCATTCATTTCCATTGCCAGTGCCTGTTGAACAAGTTGTTATTTTAATTTATTCTTATTATAAAATGTTATATGTTTATTCGATTACTTACTGTGTGTATCATTTGCTTGCATTTTACATATCCAACATAGATAATTTGAGATTTAAGCGCGGTTGATTTAGTTTTATCACAGTAAGGTAACCATACCACTCCAGTATACTGCGGACAACTCATATAAGGTCATTCAAGGACTCAGGGTGCTTTGTATCATCTCCCGCAATTGGGTAACATCTTGAAATCTTACTATATCAATATTGTTGACTGCTCAATTGGGAAATTAATTTCCAGTATATTTCTATCCCAATTTGCACTTGTGTCTCATGAGCTCCCATTTTATTCTATTTATTTGTGTGTGTTTTATTATTGATTAAAGCTTATATAGCACTAAAGGGTTAATGGTAACGCACTGGAAAATTCAATAAAAATATGATTGTGGGTGCGATTCAAGGTTCATATAAACATATGTACATAGAAAAAATTGGTCTGGCATAAAGACAGTCCAATAGGTGGAACCCTTTAAATGCACACCACACTTGCTATTGCTAAAACATATAATTTTATTTGAATTCGTTAAGAATAATATTTGAAGATGCAATACGAATATTCATATATAAAAAGCCATCCACATTAATTGGCATATCTAATTAGCATAAGACAATACTGGAATCATATAAGTAGCACCACAATATCAGTGTACTACTGAGTAAGGTATAAATCATGTGTCACAGTGACAAAAACAAGTTATCATGAGACAATCATAAATTGATAAACAAGGCAACACTGTATCAATGTACTGTAGAATTCAATGTAGATCATATAAAACAATGTCACAGTGACAACAGAAAATGACAGGTTACTTAGCCAGCATCAGGTTTCCTTCAAAATTCTACACACATCAGCAAGAAAGAACATCCAAAAGAGGTTATGCTTCTAGAAACTTTAAAACTTCTCAGACAGAGAACAAAGAAGCAAGATCATACAGACCGGGAAGGTCTTTTCTTAGACTGTTTCAATCAAATATGTCTAGACAGAATTTTCATGCTTGTAGAACAAAGGTGGGACGATTTTTTTCCATCCCTATATGCAATAACACCAGATTGTCAGAACCCCTTCCACGACTGGCAGTGGGAGGAAGGTTGAATGCCTTCTTAAGCCAGACAGATGGGTATGTCAGGTAGTGGAATAGGGTTATGCCCTAGAATTCAAGCAAAGAGTTCTTCTGGAAATCACCATCTCCATTGATACCGATGAAAGACAAGTGCTACAGGACAGCCTAGATATTGCTTTCACAAAAGGTAATTGTCAAAGTACCACATCAGGAAGAATAAAGGGGTGTTATTCAAGATTTTTCATTGTGGAGAAGCAGACGGGGATTCCGTACAATCTTAGATTTAAGACTGGTAAACAGTTTCATGTATGCCTGCAGTGAAAAAAGACAAACAATTTGTCTAAAAACAGCAAGTGAAACATGATCAAATTAAAATTAAAATCAGAGAACAAAATAGATAAGTTGATAGGCAGCTCTAAGCACTATTATCAAGCAGCATTTGGGTATTTACCAAAAATATATATATCTCGCAACCCATGCATCGATTCTAAAGGTGATATAAGATCTCTTAAAGTGGTAGTATGTACATTTCCATAATAAAGGGAAGGGTATTGATCTCATATATCACGAGGAGACACTAGTAATATACCATATAATTACATAGATTGCAAAACATCTCTGAATAGATATAAGGAGCAACTATTAGATCTCTTAAAGGAGTAGTGTCATCAATTGCTAATATGATCATCGCTCCTAAAAAGAGATGGAACTTGATGGAAAGAAGAGTCAAGATATAAAGGGGAGCAAACCCAATGATATTATTATAGCCAAATACAAAAGACAAATGTAGATAAATTCTCACCAACCAAGTTATATCCCAAGTCAAATTGTGCAATTGATATATCTTATACTCTACATCCATTTATAAATACGGTACATAGGAGATATACTCATTAAGACCCTTAGGATACAGAGAGTCCAGTTAAAGCTTATATATGCATGATCTTTAGCTTCAGGTTGCCGTTCGTTTGCTTTCATCAGAACCAGGTTAATCAAGTATACTCACTAAGCGCTGCACATATACTTCGGTATATAAATATCTTGGTATACATTTCTATCAATTTTTAACGTGAAACCCGAGTTTTAGCTTGAATCCATGTGGAAAGGGCCACTAAATGCGGACTGCTTTTTTTGCAACTTATATTGTTTTCGCGGTAAACTCTGTTTCAGACCCAGCGTGTGTTAAATGGCGCTGCCACATTTATGGCTGTAAGGATTGTAGTATTGTAAAAGTATAATACTTTTACTAACTAGGATTCTTTAGTAATAGGACAGAGGTAATCAGACCATAGGTCATTTAGTCTTAAGCGAGGCAAAGGGATAGAAGGTTTTGATCACAGAACTGGAAGACTGGGAGAGATGGAGAAGCTGGGAATGACACAAAGATAGAAGAAAAAGAAAGGTCTGATCGGACCCTTATGCCAGAATCTGGAAGTTTACAATACGAAACAGAGTAGTAAATCGGCACATTTTCCAGATACATGTAGCATTTGCATGTTAAAACATTAATGACATATAACTCAACTCAATTGAATCAAGTTATAGCCATCCTTAGGTACAAAATAATAAATGTGTAACAAGCATAATAAGTATACAACCATAATAGGGTTTATTGATTCAAGCACATGGAATTCACCATCTCATGTAACTGTAAGAGATGGATTCTAAACGAATGATCGCAGGGGGTCACAAGAGTATAGTCCGAGTTCAAACCACATTGTTTTGTGGAAGCTATAACAAAGCTGTGTTTTGACTGCATCTGACAAAATCTCCAAGTTTCCATCTAATCCATTTTGAATGCAGGTTGTGAAAGAGCGTTGCTCCAAACAAGGCCATAATGGAAGGTGTAGGCTGCACCCAAGCCTGGAGTAAAGACATGCACATGGTCCACAAAAGCCTGTAGAATCTTTTAGACTAATAAGGGAACCACTTGTGCCATTGAGAGAGGCCCTTTTTTTGCCTTGATGTTATCAAACTGAGATTTTAGAAAGGTATAGTGAGTAGCAATTGTGGCTTAGTTCCCAGTGGGAACTTGTCTAATTGGCTTTTCCAATCAAATGGCTAAAACATTCAGACCACTCAACTAATATTGGGCTTGGAGGAATACCATGTTTAAAGGGTCTAAGATATTCAGAGATCCGTTTTCACGGGGAGTTGCGTGCATATTTTTATTATCGGATCATCATGCGTAGTAACTTTTTTTTTACGTAAGTTACGTTGATTATGCGCACTTAAGTGCTTTAGGCACGGGCATGTGAATTGCACTTGGGTACAGTACGTACGGATGGACGGCGTAGAAATCCGTACCTGAAAATTTACTCGTAAGTCACCAACTGCACGTCAGGGAGAGGGGAGTGTCGGGGTTGTTGGTGGGCGTATAATTGCGTACATAAAAAAACGGATCTCTGAATATGGCCCTTCATTATTACTGCAGGCTTGTGCGTATGAAAGAAGCCTGCAGTCAAATCTCCCACCATGCATATATACTCCCGCGCCCAACTAGTAAAAAGGTAAGCGGTCATGCAGTTTAAAAAATTCTGAATCCCCCCCCAATAAAAAAATTATAAACAGAGAGAAATGTGGATTTAGTTGAAACCTATGGTGCATCTGGAAGAAGAGCTTCTGAACAGACATTAAGAGAGGTACCTCATTGTGATGAAGATGCAGGAATGATAAGAGGTGGATCTCTAGGAAAAATTGTTGGTTTAGGGAAGTGTTTGTATGTATCTAAGTATTTGAGATCCAGTTTCTCAAGTGTCATAACTGTGCAGCCATGCGATACATTGCAATATTAGGAAAATTGAGACCCCCTTGGGATTTGTCCTGCTGTATTTAAGGAGGCCTATTCCAGGTCTTTTATTTATTTAAGTTCCTAAAGATAGTAGTTATGCTGTAGATGTCATTCTGACCTGTATTGTATATTGGGAAAGAGGACCTTGATGCAGAAGATGCCAGCCTCGAACCACTGATTCAATATAAGTTGATTCACCTTGAGTCATTGGTCCAGATCCAGACCTAAGTGATAGTCACGTTACATCGCGTAGTGTATTTAAGCTAGCCTAGTTTCAACGCCTTTTACGCTTCCCAAACCCTACCTTAACTTTTCAAAGCATAAGTACTGACGTACGTAACGGGCCTAACCCGGCCCATACTGTACGATTTAAATGCCTCCCTCCACCTACAAAGCGTAACTACGGGTGTCGTATGGATGACCCGCCCCTTTGTTCATAATTACGCTGATGGTACGTACGTTCAGAGTTAAGTGGCGTAACATCTGCCGCACGC
Organism: Limnodynastes dumerilii; assembly: GCA_011038615.1. Classification (NCBI taxonomy): domain Eukaryota; kingdom Metazoa; phylum Chordata; class Amphibia; order Anura; family Limnodynastidae; genus Limnodynastes; species Limnodynastes dumerilii. Next base: position 57,699 of record WWET01004846.1, read on the forward strand.
ATACGCAGTAAATACAAATAGGCGATTTTACGTCAGCGGCTAGCGTAAAAACGCTAACGTACTTAGGTTTGGATCTACCCAATGGAGAGTAATATCCCTGGCCCATTTGGGTTTGGTAGTGTCAATATCTAAATATAGGTATTATGTAAAGCCTGACAGCGAGCCAATTTCCATCAATTTTGCCATCAGTGATTTAACTATGTGTTCGGGATTGGATAGATAGAACAGAATATAATCCACAAAAGCTGATATTTTTTTTTACTCCCTGGACCTCACTTTAAAACCCATTTTGGTAGGAATCTTGGCATTGGTTCCAGGATTAAATTAAAAAGTAATGGGGACATAGGGCATCCCGAGTGTGGGTCCCCGCTTAGAACGGCCCTATTTCGATACTGGCTGGGATTTCAATTGCATATGCCTCGATAAGGCATAGCAATCGATCCATGGAGCACTGAGCTTTTGGTGCTCCGAAATGTACGTAAAAAAAGTTCCCCCACTCCTTTCCCTAATTCTAACCCTAACCCTCCCCTCTCATTACCCTAACCCTAACCCTCCCTTCACAGGCAGCCTGACCCTAACCCCCCCTTCCCTGCAGCCTGACCCTAACCCTCCATCTCCTGCAGCCTGATCCTAACCCTCCCTCCCCTGCAGCCTGACAATAACCCTCCTTACCCCGCACCCTGGAGAGGTTACTCACCTTTCCCTCTGTCCGGCGGCGGTATTTGCTAATCAGAATGGATGAGTGTGCCGATCGGCAAAAATAGAAACTGGGCATTATTGAAATAGGGACGTCCGAAAGGAAACTTTCGGATGTCCCTATTTCGGAATGAACAGTTTCTAACCGGGGACTGACAACGAGGGCATCCCTGGTGATTTCCACATTCCATAACAATTGCAGATCCTTGAAGTTTGCTAATTAGAAAGGCTGTTGATGGGTTGGTATAGAAATAACTAATGGAAGCAATAAAGTCAATCCTAAATTGGCATAGATGGAGAAGTTTGAGCATGTATGGTCATGTGGAGCTGTGGAGCTATAATTATGATAAATGTATTGTATGTTTCCAGTCATCAACTCTCTCCAGTCCTCACCCATCCTTTTTATCCTTTAACTGGTTTACCTGATGTCCTAGTCCCTGTGTCTTTACTGTTTATGCAGATCTGCAGCCCCCACCCCATCAGTGTTGCCTCTTGGACTGGGCCCCCTGGCATGCCTTAGCCCAGATAATTAGTACCCCCACCCCCCATGCACCAGTCCCAAAACTATTGGAATGTCAAACAAGGCTTCTCCCTTAGGCTGAATAATCTTAGCCTTGTGACATAAAATCTTGCATGAGTTTTATTTCACTTTAATAATACATTACAATATTTTATTCATTGAGCTTATCCTGATACAGCACTGATGACAATACATGATAACATAGGGCATCATAATGTAACAGATTATATTAGTACACAATCATTTACATAAGTGTAAACAAGCTGCTAATATGAAGAATGCAGTGTGTGGATGTGCTTTCTGGTCTAATTTCAGGTAAAGCTAAATAAACCATTAAAGATGTTAAAGTTCAACAGAGACGTACATGTTAATTACAACTTATTCACTCAACTTGAACTGCAGTATGAACTTAGTTCACCCTATGTGATTAAGCACTTTTCAGTAAAACATGTTACATTATGCAAGCCTGATTTTTGTTGGCTTAAATATTAACTAAATCAAGATTTGTTTTTATACTAATATCATTTAGAAAGCTGTATGGATAGTAACAGTGGATTGATAATTATCCTCTTTTACTTTATTTCATAAGGGAGCAATGATTTATGAATATGACTGATTGCTTTCAAAAGACTCCTGGACCATTCTCAAACTTTATTTATTCAATCCACATCAATAACGTTAAAAACAGTATACATAAACAAACATAACATTTCCAAGTTGGTCTAAAGTTGCACAGACTCATCCAACTAACCAGGATCCCCCACCTGGATGACAACTAACCAGTGAATTAAATGGGCTTAAATAGGGGTACACAGGGGTACCTTGAAAAAAACAAAGCAGATGACACGCGTGGGTGTGGAAAGCGGCAGCATAAGCCAGACAAGTTTCTTGGTATACCCCTCTGTAGCTAGGAGTCTTTAAACCACTTGGAATTTTTATCTTCAACAATCATTATTAGCTTGCATATACGCAATGAGGAATGCTTAGTATCCCTAAATATAAAACAGAAAAGATATTCTATATTTAAAAAGTTCTTATTTAACATACAATCAGGACTTAATATTTCCTAATTACAGTGCCCCTAACATTTATCACTATTCCATATTGTGGGTATATGGACTTTTTATGTTATAACGGATGACACTTTCCTGCATAAACGCCTCTAATCAGTGGTTATTGCAGCGGTTGTTTTTATATGTTTTTTATATTTGCTTAATTGTTTATATTAAAAGTCAGTATTCTAATTACTTGGTTGCCATCTGTGAATTTATCTACCATTAATATTTAATTTACTGTATATTTTATTAACTAGTTTTTTCGCTGTGTTTTTCATTATGTAGATTAGGACGGTGTCCATAAGCAAACTAAATGTAAGAAAGAAAGTTCAGCTGCCTAAGAAAACATTGACATTTACTGTATGTCAAAAGTTTTTCCACCATCAACCAAATTTTCCACTTGAGAAATAGCTACAGCTACTTTGACATTTCTTGGATGTCCTTGGACTGTGACAACTCCTGGAATCATAGCAAGTAGGGCTCCATAGCTCAGGGGTTAGAGCACTGGTCTTGTAAACCAGGGGTCGTGAGTTCAAATCTCACTGGGGCCTAAGTTTTACACATTGTTGCACCTGGTAACATGGACATTGCTGGACGCCATATTGCAATGCAACATTGTGGTGGAAAGTTTTATGAGGCCATACAATTACAGTTTATGCACAGAAGATTCATAAAATATAGTAGATTCATTTAAATGGTATGTTGTTGCTATCCCGGCAATTGTAATTAGTAAAATTATGTAAACGACTGTCTAACAGACAAATGCATGTAACATTGTGGTGGAATATTTATTGACACAATATAATTCCAATTTAGAAAGAGAAGAATCATTTTAGCATGGTCAGCCATCTGCAGTCATTTCAAGATATACAGTAGAGTCTTTTAAAATCAATTGCTTGAAATGTTGTTTTTTGCAGGTAATTGCTGATGGATCAGACTGCACACGTGGGCCGAATTCACAACCCTGGGGACGTATTGATCATGTGTCCTTAATTTATCGATAATAGCTACTACGCATGCATAGTAAGTATTTTACGTAATCTACGTGGCATTTTGTTAAGTAGATTGCATCTATGTGGTCTTAAAGTCCGCATACACGCAATCTACGTAACAAAACGATACGTAGATTACGTAAAATAGCAGTGGCCAGCTTGTCACTGCTGACAATTTATTTATGAACAGCACTACAATGTAGAATATTATTGTCGTAAGCCGCCAGCCTTTGACAGCTTTTTTAGAGTTCCGTGAGCTGCGTCCCCTGCATGGTATTTACATCACAGTAGTTATGCTAATGTGTCAGTGTCCTAAACTGAAGTCATATTGGGCCTGATCCAGACCTAGTTAAATGCTTGAACTTAGTTAATCCTGGGCTAAATAATGTTGATTTCAGTGGGAGTTAAGCTAATTGTATTCTTTGCATGCAGGGATATATCTTTGAATTGCTTACTGCACACAGATACTGACCAGCTTTACTGTCACACTGTTATTTAGACTTGGGATAGGAAACATCACCTCTCAACTCTAATACTGCTGGCAACAAATGAAATATGACTCCCCTGCAATCAACATGGTTTAGCCCAGAAGTAACTAAGTTGAAGCACTTAACTAAGTCTGGATCCAGTCCCTTGAGTGAGTAAGTGGCCTAATATTCCATAATCTGGATATGTCCTTGAAACATAATTATTCAATAAATATTAATCTTTTTAAATCTTGACTATGAATAAAAAAATATGAATTTGTACAGAATTAATGCATACTTATTGCTGCATGTACTGTACTCACACATTTGTAAAACATACTATACACAAAGGGGCTGATCCAGAGCTATGCCCACCATAGTAACTATGGCGTGCGTAAGATCGGCTGAAAAGCCGATCTACGTATGCACCGTGCAGATGTTGCCCGACGTAACTACGGCACCGCCTGATCCGTAGCACCAGCGTAGTAATGTTGGAGGGGGCATCCCCCAGCGTTACTACGCTGTAGCTAGTGTAGGGAGGCAGGGAGAGGAAGGATAATGAGACTGGGAGAGCGGCGTTATCGTAACAACACCACCGTCCCAGCATAGTTAACCTCGCTTACGCCGGCTGAAGTTAAGGTAGCCTGATGTAAGCGAGGGTAAGTACACTGGGGACAAGGGGAGTGTCAGGGGGAGTCCATGATGTAATGCTCAGCGTTAGTACGCTCAGCGTTACATCGTAGTTCTGAATCAGGCCCAAAGAAGCAAAACACGGTGGCTTTTATTTTATTTAAAATCTTTATTTTCCTGTAAGTTTCACTATTCATTTTCCTGGTTTGTAAAGTGCAGCTCATTTCACACAAATATAATAATAATAATAATAATAATAATAATAATAATAATAATAATAATAATAATAATAATAATAATAAT
>WWET01004846.1:69968-85724 GCA_011038615.1 Limnodynastes dumerilii
TATCTACATTGAGCTTGGCTTCACACTCATTTCCTTACAGACTCACCACAGAAAACACTATGCAATGCGCTTACATGAACTCTTGTGACAAAAAATTATAAAGGTTTTTTGACTTGTGTTATTGGTCTGATCACCAGATAATTGAATCATCGTACCAATTATCACTCTAGTGTATGGCCAGCTTAACATATGCTCTTGCTTGCAGCATTTTAGGCTAAACAATATTTTTCATAGAATAAATATGGGGGTGGGGTCTTGTAAAAAGCGCTAAAAAACCGGCTGCAAAATACTAAACCATAAAAAGAGGGTCCAAACAGCCTCTTAAAATTATGAAAACAAAACAAATGGTGGTTTACAGTACAACTGCGCTAGATAATGACACATAAGTAAATAAATAAATAACTTCTAAAAACTAAGCGGCATGCAGGAAGATGGTATATTCATGTGTAAAGCATAGAAGTGATCACTGTAGAAGAAATCTCCTCTTATCCAAACCGATGCATGTAAATGAATGGAAAAAAGGATAAAATCAATCAGCAATACAGATAAGAGACTCGTTACAAATCTAAAATCTAATAATATTTACAGAAAAATTCAATTTAAACAGTGACACATGACAACATATACACAATAAATAAAGCAGACTGGGGGAAACAACAATCCCCTACCGCAGTAGCACACGAGTCCCAGGGAGCTGCAAGTAATGGACGTCCTAGCAGAGGTGAAAAAAGTCCTTAGGAGTCAGTGGAACGTCGGCTGGGGACAAAGACACAGCAGCTGCTAACGTGGTCCGTGATCCCATCTAGCGCAGTTGTACTGTACACCACTATTCCCTTTGTTTCCATATACCAATAGTCGTTTGTGCAGCCATAGCACAAAAATGGTAGTCTCCAGCGCCAAGCTAGACCTCCCGACTCCCACAATGTACCAACCATCTAGAGATGCATGAACCAAATATATCTCTCTCCAGATAGGCTGCTCAAATTCTGTACCATGGAAGCCAAATATTGCTGGAGGAGCCTAGATTTGGAAGTTCCTCTCTAGAGTAATCTCCAAAATTCTATTTCATCATGATATGGAAACAAGACGTTAAAGATAAATTCAAATATCTGTAAAAGAAATTAACAAGAATTGTTTATAGTTTTCACTGCGTGCGATACAATTGCAATTCACCACAATTCACCACAAATGGGGTCATGTCTAGTAGTTGCTTTATAATGGTGAAATATAACTGCGTCACTTGTATTAATATCATGATTTTGGTTTTTTATTATACTCCCATATGCCTGATCCAGAACTACGGCCGCCGCTGTAGTTACGATGGACATATGCGTAAGATCGACAGTTTTGCCGATCTGCGCATGCGCCGGGCAGATGTTGCCAGGTGTAATTAGGGTTTTTGTTTAAGCTGGATTTGGCACACGTAACTAAAGCGTAGTTACGGTTGAGGGGATGTTCCTCGCCGTAACCACGCTGCAGTTACAGAAGGTAGGCGGGGGGAGGCAGGGTAATTAGGAAGGAAGGGAAGGGTTAGATACTTAGATAGTTACGAGCATGTGGCCGGCGTAATTACACTCTAGGCCGGCGTAATTACACTCTGTTATGCCGGCTGAAGTTAGGGTAGCCTTCAGCCGGCGTAACAGTGTGTAATTACATAGGGCACAGGGGGTGAATGCATGTCGATATACTGTGCGTTAGTATGCACAGCGCATCGTCGTAGGTCTGGATCAGGCCCATAGAGACTGCTTGTACAATAGAATATGCAGGGACATTGCAAATTTTCCATTCATCATAAAGGTCTGATGACAATGAAAATTGCTTTCCATTTAAAGGGATTCGACTCAAAAACAATTCATGTCAATGCTAATTTGGGGCAGATTCCATTGAGCATAATAGGCGTGAAGTGTGCCTATTGCCATCTATTTGTTAGTTGAACATCGCAGATTTTTACCTCACCTCTATGGAGTGCAAGTTAATATATATGATAATGTTTTGTGCGATGTGCCGTTACGCTCAAATGAATCTGCCCCTATATGTACGTAGGCATTACCAATATTCTCAATATTTACTGAGTCTGTGTCCAGATTCAACATTATCTTGGAATGTCAAACATTGCTTATTGCCTCTCACTATTCTAAATTCAACATTGCATATGCTAGTAAACAATCCTGATTAATGTGCTTAATTTACTGCTTCTTATCCTAGTTTCAACATTATAACAATGGCTTGTGTGTACTGAAACTATAGAAATTACTTCTTCTCCCTTTATTTGCTAAAATCTCAGCTTTGTGACATGTGAACTTAATTTGAGCTTTGATCATGGATTACAAATAATCTTATGTCTATGTCTATCTTACCTATGTTCATGAAATCTGATGCAGTAATGTAATTTATGACCGTGTCCCATGTATATATGACTGCTCTGACCCTTTAGATGTCAGAGTATCCCATGGACACTCTTAAGCTAGACTAGTCTTGATAACATTTTTGTTTTTCCCTTCATAGTATTTGGTGTTTCCCCAACCCTTTTCTCTCTGTAACCCAACATATGCAAAACTTGTTTAGTAAAAGTTTTTAATATTGTCTGCCTGTGCCAGATTGGCAGATAACTTACCTAACAAATATTTTCTTTTAATCAATTTACTTATTTATGCCAGATTTCAGCAACTGCAAAATACTTTAGAAGAAAACTATCACCTTTGTAATAAATTCATTGACTTATTCAATGACTTTTGAAAATAAAGCTCAATTTTCCAAAGCAGACCATATGCAATTCCATTTGCCATTCCTGTATTATAGCTAGATCACCAGGCTGCAGTTATTCTGTAACTGTAGTTTGTTTTAAAGATTTACATGACAAAATAGCAAAAAAAAGGTGTTTTGTCCAACCATAGATTAAATACATGGGGCCAGATTTACTAAACTGTTTGGAAAAGTGGAGATGTTGCATATAGCAACCAATCAGATTCTAGATCTCATTTTTCTTTTTACATAATAGAGAATGCATACCCTCCAACATTTTTTACTTAAAAATCAGTACACCTGGGGTGCGTGTCCATGAAGAGGGTGTGGCTTATCCAGAGAAGGGGCGGGGCTTTAATCTATTTATTTTTCACCTTGTTATATGAGCTTACTATCAAAAATCATCATGTCACTGAGACCCCTCAATATCCCCACTGTCTCTCCTGCCTCTTAATTATGAAAAAATAAAAAAAAAGAATTAAGAAAGAAAAGAAAAAAAAATCTTTATTGTAGAGAATACTCACCTGCCGCGTGCTCTTGCAGAAATCATCATGTCACTGGGCCCCCTCAATATCCCCACTGTCTCTCCTGCCTCCTAATTATTTTAAAAAATAAATAAGCATTAAGAAAGAAAGGAAAAAAAAAAAGATTTAGTGTAGAGAATACTTACCTGCCGTGTAATCTTGCAGACTCCTCACACTAGAGCTGACGTCATCCCATCTAAACAGAAAGAAAGTGTCAGGCGCTAAACCGACCGCAGAGGATCCTAGGTAAGTATGGGGGAGTTTTCTGGCTGACCACCGACTGTACCATTATCGGTACAAGTCGGTACAGCCTCTTCTGCCGGTACAGACCGTTAAAAAACGGTACTGTGCCGGCTAAATCGGTACAGTTGGAGGGTATGGAGAATGCCAGCTAAAATCTGATTGGTTGCTATGGGCAACATCTCCACTTTTCCAAACCCGCAGATTAGTAAATCTGGCTCTTGGAGTTACAAATGATATTACTGTAAAACTTTGGAAACAGTTAAATATTTTCCAGAATATAATGCATTTAATTTTTGTAATACATTTCACTAAAGACTTAGTGATTTTAGAGATTTAGAGATTTAGAGATTTTAGATCAGAAATTACAAAATTGAAAAGGAATTACCTGCTGTGAGACTTTAAAGATTTTTTTGTTTTTGTTTGAGATGTTCATGACATCTCTCAATTGAAGTGTGCAGCTGTAAGAAGAATATTTTTCAAAAAATTCACTTGATTGGTCAAAAGATTACCTAAAAAATTGTAATACCCAAGTGTACAAAGCATTACCAGACTCTTTTTGTTATGTGTGTTTATTCTCCACTGTAGAACGCTTCCACGATAGCAGCTTCTTCTATAGAACAGTCAATGAGTTTCTTGATGATTTCCACAATAAATTTCACATCTTTAATATTCTGATTTACTGTATTTTCAACAAATTATTCATGCTTATTATTAACATAATAATTGATGAATTGATTAAAATTGTTATAAGTACACCCCTCCTTTTACTCTCAAGATGGAGGACCAGATTCAGAGCTTAAAAAAAAGAGAGGAAAGTTACTCCTGGGCAAAACCATATTGAGAGTCATATTTCATCTGTTGCAAACAGTATTAGAGTTGAAAGGTGGCGTTTCCTAGTCCAACTCTAAATAACAGCGTAAACCAGGGTTGAAGATCCCAGAGGGAAGTAATTGATGCCTGTAAAGGGGGCTTAATGACACGATTTATGCAAATTGCGTCATTAAGCCCCACCCCCTGTCAATCACTATTGCGATCTCTAGTGTTCAACCCTAGTAACTCTAGGGATTACAATAGAGTTTATTAGGGGGTCAGGAATTGCGGGAGATTTGCCGGCTCAACCGGGATACTAGGAGAACTGCCCAAATTTCAGGAGTCTCCCAGATGTTCCGGGAGAGTCGGCAACCCTGGTGTAAACATAAAGATAGTCAGTAACTGTGTGCAGTAAGCAATTCAAAGATATATTCCTGCATGCAAAGAATAAAATTAACTTGAATCACCTGAAGTCAACATGGTTTTGCCCAGGAGTAACTTTCCTCTCTTAATTTCCATCTCTGAATCTGGTCTGGGGTCTTTTTCTAGCTTGGTTTGCTGCTTATATATCAGGGTTGCCGACTCTCCCGGAATGTCTGGGAGACTCCCGAAATTTAGGCAGTTCTCCCGGTATCCTGTGATAGCCTGCAAATCTCCTACAAGGGACTTGAAGCTGTGGTTTCATGGAAACCACGGCCTCAAGTCCTGTCCCCCTGCCTGGCAACACTAGTATACCAGTGTTGCTAGGGACAGGGAGGGACTTAATGACGTCAATTAAATTAATTGCCTCTCCTTTTGTGTGTCTAACTAGCCTTATTGTCCCTTCCTTCTTTGTGGCCAGCCAGTCTTATTGCACCTCTTTATGAGTGTCCACTCAGCCTTATTGCTCCTCCTTCTGTGTCCAGCCAGCCTTATTATCCCCTCCTACTGTTTGTCCAAGCAGCATTATTGCCCCTCCTTTTATGTGCCCCCTCTTTGTTCATCCAGTCTTATAGACCCCTCTTTATGAGTGTCCAGTCACCCTTATTGCCCCCCCTTCTGTGTCCAGCCAGCCTTATTGCCTCCCCTTTACTTGTGTCCAGCCAGCCTTATTGTCCTCTCCTTTAGTTTGCCCAAATTTATTGCCTCTCCTGTGTCCAGACAGCCTTGTTACCCCCCACTTTATTTGTGTGCAGTCAGTTTTATTGCCCCCTCCTTCAGTTTACCCAGTCTTATTGCCCCCTTTTTGTGCCCAGCCAATCTTACTGCCCCCTCTTTATGAGTGTCCACCCAGGCATATTACCCCACCTGTGTCCAGCCACCCTTATTGCTCTCCACTTTATTTGTGTCTACCCAGACTTATTGCCCCTCCTGCTGTCTCCAGCCAGAATTATTGCCTCTCTATATGTGTCCATTCTTATTGCCCCTTTCATGTCCAGCTTTCCACCCCCCCATTCCAAATCCACATTCACAAACTACATTCTAAAAGAACACTAATAAGCTTAGCTTTCCTTTTTCTTTTCTGGCTCTCTGCTCCGCGGCACATGCTCTGCAGACTAATGGTGCTCACACCGACCTTAGGTATGACATGCCTTCACTTCTGTGAGTCCACACTGAGTAAAAATACAGCCAATCTTAAAATTCTATGAGCAGCCGTATTCTTACTCAGAGCTGACTCACAGAAGTGCCGTTATGCCATACTGCCATATACCGGCTCACTTCGAGCACTGTTCTACAGGATAAATATTAACTTACAGTTACTTTGGACTAGAATCTTCATGTTTTGTTAACTTACCAACCAAAATCAATATTGTTTTTTCAATTACCATACAGGTTAAACAAAATTAGATTTTTCTTCAACACAGTCAGCTAGGCATTTTCTCTGAATGACACTTTCATAATCTACAGGTCATAAAAACATAGAAAGTGATGGCAAATAAGAGCCACATGACCCATCCATTTGTTATTTATAACTCTACTGACTCTGGATCCTATTTAATATTCAATTTAGTTTGAGATTTAGGATATCATTATATTTATCCCAAGCATGTCTAAACTGTTCTACTGTGTTAGCCTCATCCACCTCAGATGGGAAACTATTCCACTTATCTATCACCCTGTCAATTAAGTAATTTTTCCACACATTTCCTCTGAATCTCCAGTTTATATTCATACCCTTGTGTTCTATTACACCCCTTCCTTTGAAAAATACCACCCTCTAGCTGGTTACACCCATTGATGTATTTGAAAGCTGTTAATATATCCCCCTTTCTCTTCTATGCTCCAAGCTATACGTGTTTAGTTCTTCTAGTCATTCTTGATATGTTTTGTGACACAGGCCATGGACCCTTTTTGTTTGTACAGTCTCTAATGTATTTATGTCTTTCTGGAGCTATGGCCTCCAGCACTGAACACAGTATTCTAGGTGAGGTCATACCAATGATCTATAAAGGGGCATCACTACTTCTATTTCTGCTACTAATTCCTCTTCCTATGCAACCAAGAAACTGACTTGCCTTTCTCATTGCTTTGTTACATTACTTGGCTACTTTAAGACACATGAAATTGTGACTCCTAGGTCCCTTTTCTCCTCAGTAGTTTTTAATGTAGTTCCATTAATGATATATTGATCTTTAGGTTTTTGCGCCCCATGTGCATGATTTTGCAATTTTTGCCATTAAACTGTCATTGTTACATTTTTAACTATTACTCTACATTACATTGTTGATCACTCATCTTGTGTACTGCTCCTGGGATGTCTACCCTAATACATATCTTTGTGCCATCTGCAGAGAGGCATATTTTCCCCTCGATACCAACAGCAATATCACCAATAAATATATTAAATAGCACCTGTTCAAGTGCAGATATGTGGGGAACTTCAAGGGTTACCTTACAATCCCCAGAAGGGATTACATTTACTACAACCCTCTGTTGTCCATCCTGTAACCAAGATCGCATCCATGTAACTATCTTTGAGTCCAATCCCAATGTTTCCAGCTTATTTAACAGTCTGCGATGTGGCTGTGTGTCTAATACTTTACTGACCCAGTCAAAAAATTCTTTAAGATATTTATGACATGATCTTCTTTCCTCAGTGAATCCATGGTGCTTGGGATCCTGTAAGTTACTGGATTTAAGATACTGTACAATTTGTTACCTTAACAGTGTTTCCATCAATTGCGTGAAAGGATTATCTTACAGTCTACAGAACATTCTTAATTGAAACTATGGGATAGATTTACTAGTAAAATGCTGTTTCCTAAATAGAGACAGCCAAAAGCTAATTTTCAGCTGTCTCAATTTAGAAAATTGCACTAATTAGAAGATTTTATTAATGAATGGGTAAACATGCCGATCGACATACTTACCCATTTATTCGGAAGCTGCCGCCACAGACCTGTCGGACAGGTGAGTATTACTGGGGAGTCTATGGAGAGTTTTAGGACTAGGAGTTTATGGAGAGTTTTAGGGTTTGGCTGCAGGGAGGTTAGTTTTAGGGTTAGGCTGTAGGGAGGTTAGTTTTAGGGTTAGGCTGTGGGTAGGGCGAGCTTAAGGTCAGGCTGTGGGGAAGGGAGTCTTAGGGTTAGGATGAGGAGAGGGGAGACTTAGGGTCAGGTGTGGAGAAGGCAGGGTTAGGGTAATGTAAGGGGAGGGTTAGGGTAAAGATTAGGGTAAGGGTTGGGTTAGGCTACAGAGTAGGGGAGGGTTAGGGTAAAGATTAGGGTAAGGGTTGGGTTAGGCTACAGAGTAGGGAAGGTTAGGGTCAGGCTAGGGAGAAGGGAGGTTTAGGGTCAGTCTGTGCGCATGGGAGGGTTAGGGTCAGGCTGTGGGGAAAGGAGGATTAGGGAAATGGAAGGAAAGGGTTAGAATTAGGGAAAGGGTTGGGGTAGTTTTTCCTCTTACCTATTGGAGCACCGTGTTCGGTGCTCCAGGGATCGATTGCTATGCCTCTTTAAGGCATAAGCAATCGATATCCTAGCCATTTCAGAACTGGCTGGGAGAGAACGGCCCTATCAAAACATGGCCGTTCTAAGCAGGGACCCACATCCCATTAATACTCACAATTTGCAGCTCCATCGTTTCCTTGGGTGGATTGATTGCTTCTACTCTGTGAAAACGACCCTTTAAAAAAAAAAATTAAAAAAATACAGTGTGACAAACTAATACTGTAACACCTCAATGAACGCACCAAAAATAATACCTTATTTCAATAAATGCTTCTATAATCAGGATTGTCTGAAAATGTGTCCAGCTGATGATTGATACCTAGAAGTGTGGGCACTAAGTAGGCCCCATGCAGTTGGTAAAACAGTTCCAGTCCCTCATGTCCCGTTACTGGATCTCCCATTATATGGATAATATTCTCCTGTGTCTGTTTTCTTCCTAAGAATTATTTACATGGTTACTACTGACTAAAATGTCAATTGTTAAGAAAAATGTACATTGACAAGTCTGGTCCAGAGCTAATTTCATTATAATGCCACCAGCAATTAGTTTGGAAGGTATTTAAGACAGTGTGGTCTGGAAGTTATACTATCACTTTGTTTTGTCTCTTTCTTCAAAGGACTTCAGTTTAAATGGAAAATGATATAGATCTATATAAGCAGATATGAGTCCAGCTGTGAGGCCTGGCAGTCCAAGTTCAACAGTCTCCCACAGCCCTGTCCTTGTCTAATCAAATGTCGCATTCCTAGATGACAGTGGGAGCTGTCACTGCCAGACTGACCCAGGAGACTGTCACATCACGGGCTGGCAATAATGGAGGAAGGGAGGGTTGGCTTGACAGAAAAAAAATGAACAGGAATGGTTATGAGGCTTTTCAATAATGTTGGAGGTAAGGAGTTAAATGTCATTATATTTAGCAGTAGCATGGTTTGGTTTTAGTGGAGCATTGAGGTATTTGGAAAGATGTAATTTATTTCACAGGTTGGATGCAGTGACATGCTGAACATTATTCACACAGAGTGGCTGGAGAAAAATGTTAACACAAGGAAACAAGTAATATATGACCCTTGAGACATATAAACACCGAAGTGGTCCTTATAAGGAACTTTTGTTTGGCCCTTAAATGATGGAGGAGTCTGTTTATGGTATTTACAAACCCTATATCTATATATAAAAGCATGAGAAACCCTATATAATCATTTTTCCAGCTAAAGGGAAAAGTAAATGAGGAATGATAAGTTTGGCTTGTCTGCAAACGTATATTTTATAACAGGACACTAACGCTCAATCCAAAGAAGAGAACAGTAATGTCCTCAGGTAAAGAGCACATTAATCTGCCCCCTCTTCTTGCAGCAAATGCTATAATTGCCGTTGAAGCCCAGCAGGATTTTTTAGGTTTTCAGACATCAGCTGTACAATATTTGGTTACCCATTCCATTAGGTACAAAATACTGTGCTCCTCAGTTTCCAACTGTCAGTTACTATGGTCATCACCTCTGTTGAAGAGGCAATAGTTTTTTAAATATCAGTTAAGTCATTTGAACCAGGTGAGTGACAGTTGGAGGCTCAGGAGCGGATTATATTGTACCTAATGGAATGGGTCATGTTGGAGGTTTGCAAGTATTAGTTATGGCATGCAAACCATGTTTGTGTTTAGAGCTGCTAGGAAAAATATTTCTCAATAAAAATGGCAGCATTAGTATTTATTGTTAATTTGTCAGACTAAATACTGTATATAGAATATGCCCTGACTTCTTCACCTTTATGGAAGAGCTAAACATAGGCGACACTGCAGCTGCTTAACAAGAGACCAAAGTGCATTTTTCATTTCTGTCTTCGTTATTGAAGTCATGTTGTCTTAACTTGATTTCTTTGATTACATCCATTAAAATGACCATCTTTATAGGCCTCAATTGAATCAGCATCAGGGAGATTGACAAACACTTCTAGGAGTCAGGGAGATCACCCCTCCACATGGACATACCTCCCAAAATTTGAGAATTGGAAAGAGGGACAACATTTTCACAGCATGGTAGAGAGAATGTGTCTTGTACCACCCAGTGGGTGTGTCTGGGGAAGTAGGTGTGTCTTGTACCACTCAGAGGTGTCTGCCCCTTAATATATGCCCAGATCCATATGTCTGTTCCTTTTTATACATTTAGACTCCATATTGTCTGCCCCTGTTTCTAAGTCCAGCCTCCATATTTCTGCCCCTTTTTTTGTCCAGCCTCCATATTTCTTCCCGTTTATTTTCCAGCCTCCATATTTCTTCCCGTTTATTTTCCAGCCTCCATATTTCTGCCTCTGTTGTCCAGCCTTCATAATTCTGTCCCTGTTTATTATCCAGCCTCCATATTTCTGCCCCTGTTGTCCAGCCTTCATATTTCTGCCCCTATTGTCCAGCCTTCATATTTCTGCCCCTGTTGCCCAGCCTCCATATTTCTGCCCCTGTTGTTCAGCCTCCATATTTCTGCCCCTGCTGTCCAGCCTCCATATTTCTGTCCCTGCGTTCTAGCCTCCATATTTCTGCCCCTGTTTTCCAGCCTCCATATTTCTGCCCCTGTTTATCAGCCTCCATATTTCTGCCCCTGTTGTCCATCTCCATATTTTAGCCCCTGTTGCCCAGCCTCAACATTTCTGCCCCTGTTGTCCAGCCTCCATATTTCTGCCCCTGTTTTCCAACCTCCATATTTCTGCCCCTGTTGTCCATCTCCATATTTCAGCCCCTGTTGTCCAGACTTAATATTTTTTGCCCCTGTTGTCCATCTCCATATTTCTGCCCCTGTTGTCCATTTCCATATTTCAACCTCTGTTGTCCAGCCTCCATATTTCTGCCCCGTTGTCCATTTCCATATTTCGGCCCCTGTTGTCCATCTCCATATTTCAGCCCCTGTTGTCCAGCCTCCATATTTCAGCCCCTGTTGTCCAGCCTCCATATTTCTGCCCTTCTTGTTATTGTCTTCTTCTTACCTGGTTCTCTCTGCTCTCTGTCCATATAAGCAGTGCTGGTTATACAGGGCTGCTACGGGAGCCCTGTATGACCAAATCTGTTTCTATGAATGACAAAGAACATAACTGTTATTCACAGAAACAGATTTACACATACAGGGCTCCCGTAAGAGCCCTGTATTGTCGATACTGCGTATGTCGAGGGAAAAAAGCCCAGCCGCATTTAGAGCGTCACCACATGGGCAAAATACATAAAATAAATAAATAAATCAAAGAAAAAAGCGAGCGGGACTGTATACCGGAAGCGGGACTGTCCCACCGAAATCGGGACTGTTGGGAGGGAAGCATGGTGTCTCTCTAATATACTGTATAGAGTTGGCATCTATGATGTAAACTATGTCCATAAAAAAAATGAAACCTGCAGAACTGCGTGTATTTTCCAGATGTGTGTATAGCATGAGTAGTGCCTACACAGAGCTGACTTACATACCTTACATATGTAAGTCGCCTCTCGTTATTAATGCAGGGTCAGGCCCTAAGTTCTTAGAACCATAAATATCCTTCTCCTAATAATTATCAGTAGCTCTGCTGAGAGCTCTAACTATATGCCATAAACACCTGCAACTTCCCTTAGGATAACAATCCTTTGTGTTAGCTGGTTCATGTTGATCATAAACAGTAGCACAGCACTTACTACAATCTCCAGTGCTTAGTAAATATTAACTAGCCATTATTATTTTTAGTCCTATACCTTTATCAGTCCTATCCCTTTCCTCCATTATGGATTGCAGTTGCCATTATCTGTGCCCAGGTCCGGTGCTAGGGTGTTCGGCGCCACCCTTCATACTTAAAATTTGCGCCCTCTTGTTTAACAATTTATAATTATAGTTAATAGATTATAGCATCCATGTAAGCGTCATAAAACACAATCATGTAGCCACAGTAAAATAAATGAATTTATAGTCACTACTATACAATACAGACAGCGTCCTCGTCTCCCACTTCTTCCTGAAAACCACCACACAATACAGACTATATATCTTAGAGACAGCCATACCATACAGACATCATCCTAGTGACCACTATACCATACAGGCAACTATACAATACAAATTGCATCCTTTTGCAAAAAATTCAACATTCTTAAAACCACAATGTTATTTGTAACCACAATACAAAATAAGTGTGTACAGTATATATCCATCTAAAATACCACCTTGCATGTATACAGCCTTTCAATATATCCTTTTGTGTCTCCAGTCTCCATTCCCCATCATGACTCTCCAGCCTCCCCAGTATTCCCCATTATGTACCTTCAGGTGTAACCATACATCTGGGTACGATGAAGGGGCCGTCCCTTGAGATACGAATTCCATATCTAAGCTACACGCAGGGATAGGTATTTAAATGAAGGGATGGGGGCAGAAATGAAGTCGTAAAACTTAAGGTAGCCTTTACTACCATTAGAGGGGAGTGCACTCCCCTCTACAATGTGTAATTATAGACCCCCTGTTACCTGTCGTGGTCCGGCCAGTACCTTGTCCTCGTTCCCTCCGGCACCAGCATCAGCCCGTTCTCCCTACATGCCGTCACATGGGCGCGATGGCATGCTTCTGTGTTTCTGTTGCTTTCTTGAGTGCCCCAGCATAATCCTGCCTTGTTCCTGCCTGTGACCCATATTTGTCTGTACCCCCTCTCTCTCCTTTGCCGTTCTTATCCTCTGTGTATTAACCCTTCCTGTTCCTGAGTGACTGTGTTTTTATCCCATAGGGGATTTCCCTCTGTGTAAGTGAGAGTGTGAGAGTGTGAGTTACCTAGTTCGTTTTGTTTGTCAGTCCTGTCTTGTCTCTCCGGTCACGTCCGTTCTGGGTTTATTGTTGTTTGTCATAGTCCAGTCTCTTCTGGTACTACTTTTTCCTACTTACTCGTTTCCTCTCATCCAATCCCCTCTGGCCAGCTTCCACTCTCTTCCCTCTCCCGGGCGTTGCTCCAGGTGCCGCGACCTGTGAGTAAATCTGCAGCACGAGTCTATCCTCACCATTAGAGGCTCTAGCGAAGAACCAGGCACCTTGGTTGGCTTCGCCCGCTTCTTCCAGACGACTACCCCGGTCCTCATCTTAGGTAAATGCGGTGGTGTCGTAACAACCCCACACAAATGTAAAGCATGCAGGGGTCTGGATCTAGCCCCATGACTCTCCAGCTCCCAGTATTCTTCATCATGCCTTCACAGTCCCACTATATTTCCCATTCATGTCTCTCCAGCCTCCTAGTATTTCTTCATTGATGTACTGTAGGGCTGATAAGTGTATTATGGAACACATAGTTTTACATCTTTCTCTCCGCCAGTCCCTACATTATCTCCTTTCTAGTACAAATTTAAACTGAGACTCCTTACCTTCACATATACAGAAAATACTCAATCACCCTTCTTTTCTTTCAAATGTAACTGCTTTACCCTTCACATTAACATTAACCATGACCTTGCACAATTATTACACATACAGTTTACACACATGGGAGTCCGTGACTGGAAGAACAATGGAAATTGCTTTGGAAAACATGATCTAAAACTATTCACAAACCCTCCAACATGACCCATTCCATAGGTAAAAAATGATCTCTTTCTGGGGGGCGTGGCCTGGCAGCCGAGTAAAGCAGACGTGGAAAGGGAGAGCTCTTCCACCAACTGCCTTAAAACAGCTTTATTCGGGGTAATCCACCCTCTAAAATGACCCCACAAGCTGCTGATCCCTTACAGACCTTATCGCCCATTGTCCCGGTGGAGGTCCGGTGTTCCCCAGGGGAAGTAGGTCGGCACCCATCTCCCTGCTACACCCCGGCGGGAGCTCCCTGGGTGAGGTTGGATGCGGTGAGGACCGGAGGATTCCCTCTCTGTTCCCCCTGACGATAACCTGGCAAACAAACGAAGGTACCGGGTTCAGACGAGGCCGGGACCTGCGGTGCAGCCACCATTATTACCAGCACGTGTCCTGTGCTGGCCGGCACTGCCGACACCAGCGTTTAGAGTTGCGGCCTCCTTGAATGCCTTGGACAGTTTACCAGCTGTACTAAATTATCGCAGAGGACATGCCGCATCACTGAGCCGCACATTGCAAGAGGTGCCCCCTCCTCCTCCTCTTTGAGCAAGTGGAGAGGAGTCAGGATACGGAGCGCAGGTGCCATTTCTCCCCAGGAACAGCACGCTCCTCCAGCAGTCCAGATCTTGAGGTGAGCAAATCTGTGACCTTGAGGGGAGCAAATTAGGATCTCAGTGAGCTAATCAGGATCTTGAGGCGAGCAAATCAGGACCTTGGCGCTGATCCAGACCTATGATGTAGCGCTGAGCGTACTAACGCTCAACGTTACATCGTGGGACACCAGACACTCCCCCTGCCCCATCGTATTTACACTCCCTTACGCCGGCTGAAAGCTACCCTAACTTCAGCAGGCGTAAGGGAGTGTAAATAGGCTGGGACGGCGGCGTTAGTACGCCTCATTACCCTCCCTCCCCCCGCCTACCTGCACTAACCTCAGCGTAGTAACGTTGGGGGACGCCCCCTCCAGCGTTACCACGCTGAGGCTACGGACGCCCACGATTGGGCGTTTTCATAGTAACGCCGGGCAACATCTGTCCGGCGCATGTGCAGATTGGCTTTTAAGGCCAGCCAGCGTAAATCTGGATCAGGCCCCTTGAGGTGAACAAATCTGTGTGCTTGAAGTAGGGGAAAATTTACAGACTTACAGATTACGAGGGTGAGTTCTGAAGAACTCCTCAGTAGTTCTCCCCATCCCCCCCTGTGGTTGGGAGCCCCTGAAGTTCCTCATCAGCATATCCTGCATTCCTGACCCATAAGGTAGATATCACCAGGACTCCCTCTCCTTGATCCCGTTTGTATGAGTAGCTGCAAGCCCTCCAAAGTGCCATAAACGCCAGCCAGCGTAAGTCTGGATCAGGCCCCTTGAGGTGAACAAATCTGTGTGTTTGAAGTAGGGGGAAATTCACAGACTTACAGATTACAAGGGTGAGTTCTGAAGAACCCCTCAGTAGTTCTCCCCATCCCCCCCTGTGGTTGGGAGCCCCTGAAGTTCCTCATCAGAATATCCTGCATTCCTGACCCATAAGGTAGATATCACCAGGACTCCCTCTCCTTGATCCCGTTTGTATGAGTAGCTGCAAGCCCTTCAAAGTGCCATATCGATAAGGGTCACTAGAGGGCACCAGAGCTCTTCAAACCAACTTCACTTCTCCTGCAGCTTCATAGATTTGATAGCTACAGCAATTATTCATATGCTACTGAAATGCTCTACCTGAGCCTTTCCAGCATCTCTCTATTATGTAAAATGTAGGACCACAATATGCCTAGCTTCTATTATAGGGAAGGCGCATGGTGATATGCCCATGCTCGCTTCTATTGGCTAAATTCCCTCCCCTGTCCCTCTCGCGCCATCCAAGGCTCGCTCCGTATGGAAAGAACAAGGCACCTATCACAACGGCAACCGTCCTTGCAAAATAGAGAGCCCTCGCCTCAGATAAACTTACGTCAATATCTCACTCCTGTCT